>PVJA010025242.1:0-30879 GCA_004027025.1 Myocastor coypus
CCATTTATGGTGGCAGACACTACTAGGAATGTTCATGTAGTGACTTAGTTTCTGTTTCTCCACTTTGATATCATGATATTGATTAAGTTAACCCAATGGGCAGCAGAAACACTCTTCCCAGACATTCCTTCACCAGGACAACTGACACTGACAACACAGAAGTGACCATGAGCCGTGTAAATATATGCCAGGAAAACCAAATAAATCCATCATCAACCAAACTTTCCTTTATCAGGATCCCTAGCCATTCCAACTGTACTGGGCTGCAGAGATCTAATGGGGGAAAATTTCTCCATGGATAGTGCCTTGGTCACTCTTCTCTCATTGCTGGGACAAATACCTGACACCCAAAATGAAGGAAGGAAAGGTTTGTTTAGCTCACAGTTACTGGAGATCCAGTAACTGGAGGTCAGTCCATACTTGGCTGACTCCAAGGCAGACTGGCCCATGGCAGAGAACAGCCTTTCCTGGTGAAAGCAGAGAGCAGAGGGCAAAGGGAGGAGTCTTGGTAACAATGGCTACATTCAGGCCAGGTGCAGCATCCACACCCATAACCCTAGCAGCACTCATGCCCATAATCCCAGTGAATCGTGAGTTAATCACAAACTCTAGAAGTCTGTTCCACACCTGCATGAGGCTGTGTGTGTGTGTGTGTGTGTGTGTGTGTGTGTGTGTGTGTGTATACTTCTAGACACAACCCACAACAGATGGTATAGGTGTCTTAACAATCTACTTAAAAATATATTGCTTTCACAAATTTTACAAAACATAGAGCAATATGAACACGTTGCCCTGTTTTCTCCCCAAATCTTGGAAGAGATCTATGAAAGTGAAAGGCTTAGAAGATTAATCTGTCTTTTTATAACTCTTTTCCCTCTTCCCAGAGTTTCATGAATTGAGAAGTCATTTAAGATCCTGTCCTATGTGGGTAAGCTGTGCTTCCTTTGCTTTGGGGAAATGAAGAAACTAAGTTTAATTGCCAGTGGCCCAGTTAATGACACACATCTAATTCTGGTCTGACTCAAATTATTGCTTTTTATCTATGCCTTTTAATTAGGAAACTAAGATATCTGATAATTCTTATAAAATTATTCCTTTTTCAGATAATGTATATTTTAAATGCTTTATTCAGTTTCATACACAGATTATCATCCTTTGATCATATCAGTCCCAACTCTGACCCTGCCCTTTCATCTCCATTCTCTTGTCTGCCTTTCTTCTAGTTTCATGCTATCTTTTTCTTCTCTGGATTCTACATATGAGGGATAACATGTCGTACTTGTTTTTCTAGGTCTGTCTTGTTTATATTGCATAATTTTTAAAACAGGTAATAAATTAATAGGATATAGATCCTTAGTAAATTGATTGCTTTTAACTCCTTAATAAATAGGATTGGAAGATATGTGTCTCAGTCTAGAGGCATTGAGAAGAAATATGGAGGTACTAAGGGTGTCATGAATGGAGACATCTTGGAAAACTTGATCCTGGGTAGGTTCTTCCAGTACACATATGGGGAAAGTGGTTTAGGTATAGCAAGGATATAAGGAAAACTGTGAAGATAAAATTAGCAGGCCTCCTTTATAAGAAAAGGATTATATGTAACCAGGCCACAGAACTTGTTGCAGAGAGGTTTGGTGAGGGACCTGCTGGGATAAACTGCTCAGAGCAGCGGGGTGAGTGATGGAAATCAGAGCCCAGTTGCTCAGTGTGCGACCCAATGGGAGGGATTTGGTGGTATTGTCCTGGGTGGAGGGGCTGAGTTCTGAAGCTGGGCCCACTGAGCTGAGGCACACTGCCAGGTCCAGTGGGGCCCAGACTGAGGCCTAGACCCACAGGAAGATCTTTGTGGCAGGAGGTGGCAGGAGCTAACTTAGAAGACTGCAGAATGGAGGACAGTGCCAAATGAAAATCACTGCCACACTCTCAATAGGGAAAATACCATCTTGGGAGACAATAAAACAAGAACATACGATGAAGAAGAGAATATCTAAAAAATAGATTCTTTACAGGGAGGTCCTGATTGCTGTGATATAGCTACCTACGATCAAATTTCAACAAAAAAATAACACAGAAATCAAAATAAAGAGTTCTCTCTGAAATATAAAATGACAAAACAAAGGACTAAAATGCAATCTCAGGCTCCAACCCCAACCAGAACAAATTCAGGAGACACTAGCAAAGAAGAAATTGGAAGTCACAGATCTGAAATCTCTGAAATAATAGCAACTGAATTAAAGAAACAACTGCAGAAAGATATAGAGGAAATCAGATCAGAAATGCTATCCCAGGTTAAAAAAACAAATGACAACTATGATGAAATAATTGCCAAGTGTTTCTAAAGAAGGCACTGATAAAAAATAGAGACTAGAAAAATGGTGGAAACTTTGAATGAACAATATAGGAAAGAAAGAATGCATGGAGCAGATTCAGAGATACATGGTAAAATAAAAACTTCTTTAAAAATAGGCAAAACCATTTGCATGAAAGTGAAGATAAACTTTCAGACACTGAAGACATGATTGCAGCTAGTGAAAAGGTAAGGAAAGATCTCTTAAAAACAACAAGGGTGCCGGGCGTGGTGGCTCACGCCTGTAATCCCAGCACTCGGGAGGCTGAGGCAGGAGGATTGGTGAGAGTTCGAGACCAGCCTGGGCTACAAAAGTGAGCTCAAGGCCAGCCTCAACTGCACAGCAAGACCCTGTCTCAAAAGGACAAAAAAAATAAAATAAAATAAAATAAATAAAAAATAAAAACAAGGGTCCAGAAAGTAATAATTCAACAGCTGCAAGACTATGCAAAAATGAACAACATAAGACTAATATGCATCAATGAGAAAGAAGGAGCCAACACAAATGTCATAAAAAGAGCCTGGGCAGAAGTAATAGCAGGAAACTTCCTAAATATGGAGAAACAATCTGACATTCAAATTATGGAGGTATATGGAACTCTAAATAATATCAACACAATTAAAGCTACACTCAGACATATAATAATCAAGATCCCAGAAATTCAGCCCAAGAACAACATACTAAAAGGTGCAAGAAAAAAGAAACAGATCGCATTTAAGGGAAAACCCGTCAGAATAACAGCAGATTTCTCACCACAAACCATCAAGTCAAAAAGAGCGTATAATGAGGTATTTCAAGTCCTGCAAGTAAGCAAATTTCAACTCAGACTGGAACACCCTGAAAAACTCTCTTTCAAGTTTAATAGAGAAGTAAAATGTCTCTGTGACAAAAAAAAAAAAAAAACAAAAAAAACAAAAAAAACAACTAATGAGATTCATGACCATGAAGCCAACCCTACACACAATACTAAAAGACATTTTGGAGAAGGATCAATATGACCACAACTCCAAAAATGACAACAGAAAGAACCCACCAGCAGGGCAAACAATTAAACACAGAAAAAGATTGTAGTTTATTTTAAATTTTATGAATAAAGGTAAAATG
Organism: Myocastor coypus; assembly: GCA_004027025.1. Classification (NCBI taxonomy): domain Eukaryota; kingdom Metazoa; phylum Chordata; class Mammalia; order Rodentia; family Myocastoridae; genus Myocastor; species Myocastor coypus. The sequence continues at coordinate 3,453 of PVJA010025242.1, forward strand.
AACAAGTTGATAGGAGAATGACGATAATAACACATGGGGGCTTACCAAGTAGCTCACTTGGTTAAAGCACATGATTCAGAAAAGTCTCTCAGGCGCCAGGGACCGCAGCTTGATCCCCACCCCAACATGGAGCATGAGACATACCCTTAAGGCAGCCTCAGCCAGCCAAAGGGGGAAAAAAACCGTAATAACACACTGAATATTACTATCTTCAAAGTACCTACTCAGAGTACGAGATAGAGGCATAAGAGTTCTCCAACAGTTATTATTGTTAAACTTCCTTTTCTATGAACTAAGAGACATTAATAGTATAATTAACTTGCATTTTTTCCCTTTTCTGTTGTGTCCTTTCCTCTTTTCCCCATCATAGTTTCTTTGTCCTTTTAAACAATTTTACCCCGTTTCACCATATCAGTACATGTTTGACCTTACTTTTTCAATTATGTGGTATCTACACATGAAAATTCAATTTATTTTACCAGAAAGTATAGTCTCTAGTTGCATCCACTTACCTATAAAACTCTCAAGGTTATCCTTCTTTATGGCTGAGTAGTACTCCCCTGTATAAAAATGCCACATCTTTTCTATCCATTCCTTGATTTAATGAGCATTTGGGTTCTTTATGGGATTTAGCTATGACAAATAGTGCTGTTATAAACCTGAGTACACATATATCACTATAGTATAATGTTTTTAAAACTTCTGGGAAGATATCTTGAGGAAAATAGCTGGGTCAAATAGGACCTTTAATCCTAGCTTTTTGAGGCATCTCCGTACTGATTTCCACAGTGATTGCACCTGTCTGCCCTCCCAAAGTGCAGCAGGTTCTTTTTCCCATACAGCTCTTTTCTGCCAGCATTTCTTATTGATTGATTTCGTGATTGCCTCTGGGATGAGATAGAACCTCAGCATTGCTTTAATTTGCATCTCTCAAATGACCACTGATGTTGAACATTTTCTCCTATATTCATTTGTCATTTCTGTTTTTTCAGGTAAGAAGCGTATACTCGTCCCAGATGCCCATTTTTGGATTGGAAACTTGAATTTGCAGGGCCTGATTTTCTTCAATTGTTTGTATGTCTTAGATAGAAGCCCTCTATCTGAGGGAAAATTGGTTAAAATTTTTTCCTACCCTGTGCGTTGTCTTTTTACTCTGTTGGTGATTTCTTTTGATATGCAAACGCTTTTTAGTAAGATGAGGTCTCAGTTGTTTCTTTGAAGTATTTCCGATGCGGTTTGGGTTTCCTTCATGAACTCTGCCTATCTGTGTGCCTTCAAGATTTCTACCTACTTTCTTTTCTAGTATATTTAGTGTTTCTGTTTCAGTATTTAGATCTTGGATCCACTTTGACTTTAGTTCAGTGTATGGCGATGGACATAGGTCTAGGGTTAGTCTTCGGCGTACAGAGAGCTAGTTTTTCCATCACCACTTATCAAAGAGGTTATTTTTCTTCCAGTGAATATATTTGGGCCCTTTGGCTAAGATACAGTGGCTGAGTGTGTTTATAGTCGTGTCTGCATCTTTTTACTCTGGCAGTTTTATTCTTAAAATTAAACCTCAGTTTCTTTGCTAGTGAGCCAAAGACTCACTTCGTCAAGTACCTTTCTTGTTTCCGTTATCTGGTTGTGTTGGCTCTCCTATGCACTTTCTTTTTGATGCATATACACTAAAGGACAGCAAGTATTTGCCCTACATGCAAGAAACTTTTGTGGCAAGCTGAGTAGAAAAGGAAATGCAGAAGATAAGGAGGAAATACTTCATCAGTTCTTATTATTCGTACCCACAATAAAATGATTTTTTCTTTTATTTGTCTTCTTTTTTAAATTTATTATTTGTCTTCTTGAGAGTGAGTTTTTTTCACTTGCAAATATCTTCATGTCTTGTTGCACCCTCTTCCTGCACAATGTACTCAATAGATGAGCTGAGCCTTTCTCTTGGTTTGCTGCAAGTGCAGCAGGGGGCTGAGCTTCGTGAGAAGAGTGCACAGGTGCTGTGTGAGAACCACTGCACACTCCTCATTGTCACCCCCACGCCTGTCCTCAGCACAGCCCTGAAAATACACCCAGATTCTCTCGAAAGCTCGCCCTTGTTCTCTGCTCCTTCCTACCTGTGCGACACTGCTGTGAGGAGGCACATCCACTCTTGCACACCCATCACTCCACAGTCACGACCTACTGCAGAAAGAGCTATAGACATTAGTGAGGTTACAAACTGGTCCCATTACCCAAGCTCACCACTCCTCTTTGCTGTCCTTCACAGACAAGAGCAGCCAGCTGTGAGTAATGTCTAATGCTGATCACAAGCACACAGAATTCTTCCCTTCTCTTCTTCCTCTCTTCTTCCCTTTCTTCCTTTTTCCTACCTTTTCTCCCTTCTTTCCTTCCTTACTTCCTTCTTGACTTACGTAACTTTTTCCTTTTTGCACACTCTCCTGAACCAAACCCACCCCTAACACAGCCTGACTCTCCTGGGCATTTGGTCTTGCCATTTCTTTCAGAGGGAGCATCTTCAAGGGGTCTTTCCTTCTTCACATCTCACCCACTCTGATAGACTGAAGATGTACACTAAGAATAGAGAAAGCTACTCAGGATGTTGAGAGGTTTGAACAGATGTCCTTGAGGATGCATTGAGCTGAAGTCTTCAGGAAAAGCCTGAGAATCTCCATAGCTATGAATTGTTCAGTTTCTAGACATTCCAGTATAATTGTTGCAAGCAACTTAAAAGTGATCAAACCCTCATGGTTAGCGGAGACTAGAGTGTGGTGGACGTGTGGAGGGGGCAGTTTGCGGTGACCATGTGATATGTACAAGGGCTTTCCTTTGAGGTTCTAAGATGCTTTGGAACCCCACAGAGGTGTCAGTCACATACACCATGATTGTACTAAATGTCAAAGACTGTTCCTTTTATAGTTATTAATTATATGGTGTTTAACATTTAGCCTTAATAAAAATATTAGTGAGAAAAAAAGAAACCTTATTTAGTAATTTCTGTCAGAAAATGGTTGAGATATTTCTTAGGATTGCTTATTGGGGAGCACAACAAAATAATGACTTTGAAGATTGGGGTTGCTTCTAGTTTTTATCATCAGTTTATGTAACAAAATGCTAGACCATGAGAATTCAGCAATATACATTCTATTTGTGTCTAACTTGGTCTAGGGTCTATTATTCATCTATATTTGGACCCTCCAGAGGAAAATAATTTTTTTTTAAAAAAATGTAAAAACTACATTTTGTACTCTATTAACCAATTTGGAAAACTGTTGTTTGCACATGAGATGCTAAACATTTGCAGCCTTATGTAAGTAAATTATATAAAACACGAAGAGAAGAATAAAAAGTACTATAATTATCCAGCGATTTTCAGCATATTTCAGCTTTCGTTTCAGGTGGCCTCATTTGAAGTGGAGGAAAGCTGCCCACGGGGGACTAATTTGCATTGATAGCACGCTGTACTTTAATGGACCTTTTGCAAAAGCTGAGGCTGTGAATGGGATCAATAGTGCATATTCTTCACTAAGGCTTTTTAATGTATTTAACCACATTTGGGTATTAGTCTTAATAAGCTTTCCAAGCTTTGACTATTATTGTTCCTCTGAGTGATAATAAGAAATACAGAATTGCACATTGTATTTCCATTAAGTAAGCAAATTCATATTAGAAATCATTATGAAAACTAATTATTTAGAAATTAAAAAAAAGCAATGCTGCTTCGAAAGCCTTGCTCTTATATTGCTAGGATATTAAAATACCCTTCATTCTGGAGCATCTTCTCCGAAGCCCTGTCTGAGTCCATTTCCTCCACCCAAGTTGAGTTTTCAGCCCTTCTTCATGATGGTGAAAAAAAGTTAGCAAGCTGCTTGGACTTCCTGGGTGGAAGGCCACCTCCCAGCAGGGAGGGAGACTGTCAAGGGTGCCAGTGGATGGTTCTGGCCTGGGCCTCCCATGGGGTGTTCCATGCAGTTGTGACCAGGCACTTTACATCCAATCTGTCACTCATTCTTCACTCGTAGAAATTCTCATTTCGTAAGGGAGAAAATAGCCACACTTCTGGAAAGTGAGAGATCAGTTAGAAACCCAGGTTAGCAAATTTCCTAACTTGTTTACTTTCTGAAGTATAAACTCTTCTCTGCTAGGAAGTTTTGAAAGGAAGAATCCCTTTGATTCTAAAGTTATTGTTGGAATATGAGTAGAATAAAGGTTCCTGTTTTCTGTTAGGTTGGCTGGGCTTGTGCTCTATTACTGCAGAAGACCTGAGAATTAGGAGAATTTCTGTTGTCCTCTTACCTTGGAAGGGGGCATTATTTGAAACTAATTTATTTATTTATTTATTTTTTAGTTTCAGGGATTGAACTCAGGACGCTGTAATTGACAGGGAGGCATTTACTCTACTTGAAACTAAATTAAAATAAGTAGAACTATTAAATTTACTTCCTCATACTACTAGGAAGGGGTACACATCATAATCAACATTGACAGAAGTACAATGCAGAATTATAGAACATCTCCCTTAATCAAGGATGGATGGTGGATAAGGTGAGAAACTGGATTAGATTTGATATCTCAATCTCTTATTCAACTGTAGTTGCCAAACTATACTTTTATTGTATTTTTGAAACATAAAAAGTCCTCCTAAACTTTTGGCAAGAAGTTTAAAAACATCAAAATCCAACTCTCTGCCACTTAACAGCCATTTAATTTAGGAGACCATAATTGAATTTTCTCATTTTAAAGTACTTATGGGCCAGAAACTCACACACCATATTTCAGCCTAAAGCTAAGTTTTTATGGGTTGAGAATAGCTATTCTAATAGACCTTGAACCGCAGTGACTTTTCCTTGAAGGAAGGACTATAATGAGGTTTTAGCCTTCACTTGAATTTATTCTCCACCTAGACTTGAATCCGTAATGGGCCATCAGCTGATCTGTGATTCCATCTCAGGAGGTTGGCTGGGTAGGAAAGTCAGGCAAAATTGGTTTCTGTTTAAAAAAAACCCCACATCATTCAAAATATGCTAGACGTTGGTGTTTTCTTCTCTTTTTTGTATCAATGCTTAGACTTTGATGAACAGAGCAGGCGTGATGGGATAAAATTTCATTAATAGAATTGGCATCAGGTTTTAAGAAGCATCAGAAATATAAAAGAATATGTTACACTTGAAATATTAGCTCCTATGTGGGTGTGTTATTTAACTAGGGTGTCCTTACATGTAGCCAAGGGACACTTGCATATGGATTTAGACAGCGATAAGTCATATGCAAGGTGGAGGAATTTGTATTTCTGTGGCTAAGCTTAACCCAGACATTTCTATTCCAAGAATGAACTGCATGCAAACTGAATTCAGGGCTCCAAAGATTTACCACCATAGATGCTTTTATGGCAAGGCAGCTTGTTTCAGCCTTTCTAGTTTTGCTGTGATAACTGGCAAAATGAAAATTTAAGACATTACAATGGAGCCCCTACTGTAGCATCTGAACATATCACTGAGGTTATATAAATGTTTGTTGACTAAACCAGTGAGTACATAAATGAGTAATAGAGTGAGATAACCGAACTCCTTTTGTGTCAGATTGATTTTTAAAAGAGGGGTTGAAGTTGAGGCTGAAAGTGCTCTCAAGGCGAGTGTGACTATTACTACAGAAACAACCCTAGAGAAAAATAAGTTTTCTCTGGACCAGGTCCTGAATGGAAAATTATTGCTGGTGTCTTCAAAATTTCGTTAGCAAAGCACTGAGGTATCCTCAGGTTAAAGAGACTGCCTCTGAGCCTTTAGTAGAGCACACAAGGGCTTTGCTCCGTACTCAGGTGTGGTGCTGTGGGTTGGGAGGAGACACACTCTAATCAAGGAATGTCATCACACACAGGTGGAGACAAATGCCAGGAATCATTCTGAAAGGACTTTGTAAGATCGAGAGAAGAACTGTAGATGATATGGCTTTCCTGAGTGCTTGAACCACTGTGAAGAGATTCCTGTCTATAGGGACACTAAACACATAAAATTAAACATTGAGGTATGATAAAACTTTATCATATTTGAAATCAGGGCTCTTGAGATTGGATAAAAATCAAAACACTGGTTATGACTTTTCCTTGACTTCGTTGGGACTCAGTTTCTTTATGTGTGACACAAAGGCATTAATATCTATGTACAGAGGATGCTAGCTAATAGGTGTAAAGTGACAAGTCCTTATAGTTGCTCTGTAAGTGATGATTCTTGCCTTCACTGAAACAATGTACACCATACCTGTAAATGTTCATGATCTCTTTCTATGACTTTATTTTTTTAAAAATTCTTATTTATTTATTTATTTATTTATTTTTCTTGTTTCAGAACTTTTGTTTGTTTGTTTATTCCTATGGCTGGCTCAGCCTGCCCTGAGGGCAGGGCAGGCGCAGCATGTGGTGCCGGGGATCCAACCACAGTCCCTGAAGCCACCCAAGCCTTCCTAAGCAGGTGCTCTAGACCACTGAGCCATCCTGCTGGGCCCCTATGACTTTAGATAATCAGACATTATTGATTTTCTATCTATAACCCAGAAATACGTTAAGTGTTACTTATAATTATGGTTTATAACCTATTAGGAAAGTCACTAAATAATTTTATGTAGAAAAATCAGAAAATTGGGAATGATCATTGGTGATCCAATAGTTCAGGCTTTACCATTTTTAGCTATGTACCCTTTTCTTTCCTTCTCAAGTACAGTAGAGAGTACCAGCAGAAATGTAGGGCTATACACTTCTCCTGTTCTCTTGCTGTAATCATTTTGAAAAATTATAGATGTCAAGAAAGCCTAATGTAGGCATTGCAATGATTAATCAGCATTCTTATGGCAGTGAATAGAATCTTTTCCAGTCATCATCAGCAGAAAGGAATTTACTAGGGAGTAAATATAATTCCCAGTATTGGAAGAGCTGAGTAAACAGGTCTAGGCTCAATTTCCAGGAATAAGCCTCAAAGCAAACTGCACATCCAGGTCACCAAAGGTCACTTATGTTTAATTAGGAGCTACAGAATCAAGAAGTGGCTCTCGCAGCAGCCAGATGTAGATTCACAGCTCTACACAGCCATCCACACCAGCAGCCTGAATGCCTGGCCTCTGCCAAGGTGACTCGCTTGTGAATCAAATCTTCTGTGAGTGCGTTCAGTTGGAGGTGCCCAATCTCACATAGAACTCCAGGGCCAAGAAGGCCAGCAGGTAAAATTGAGTTTTTTAGCTCTCGCACTCTCAAGAGACTCTGGGGGAGAGCCATAGTGTTTCAGAAAAGTGATTGCAGGGCAAGACTCTGTCTATAAGATGATAGAATTTCTTGCATCTTCAACCACATTATTGGTTCAGTTGCAGTATAGCCACCCTTTTTCACTGATTAGCTCAAGCTGTAATAGAGGTTAAGCAATTTCCTTGCTCCCATAATCCTTTCACAATGCCTGGCATTTTGGATAGATGATTTATTAACTGAGTGTTGTCAGCATCAGACGCCAGCTCTTGTGTGCTGTAGGGCTCCATGATCAGTTCTGTCATTTATTACTCACTACGACTTGCAGGTGCAGCTGATGGTATGGATCAAGAAATGTAATGTCACATCTGTCCCAACCCAAATCTTGCAGCTTCTTCATCTGGTGAGAAAGTATGGTTCAAGCCGGGCGTGGTGGCTCATGACTGTAATCCCAGCACTCGTGTGAGTTCGAGACCAGCCTGGGCTACAAAAGTGAGCTCAAGGCCAGCTTCAACTGCATAGCAAGATCCTGTCTCAAAAAGACAAAAACAAAACAAAACAAAACAAAACAACAACAACAAAAAACTATGGTTCAGTTGCAAATAAAAAGGAAAAAGTCCAGAGAAATCAATACGTCATTAGAAATTTGCACACAAAAGCCTCTGGGTGTGTGTGTGTACCAAAATTTAAAATAAATTAGAGTCGTGTGAATGTGGATTGAGGGTAACTGACATCGGTGTGTTCAGGATTGAGAGCTTCGCTGAGGAACAGAATGTCCCGCCCTGAAACGGAGAAGCAGGGCTCGGAGAGATCTCCTGCCGCTAACGTTGGTGCTTACACGGACAGATTTGCTTGCCTGTGGTCTGAGATTTGGTTTTCAGCCAGCACAAGAGGTTGCAAACTGTCAGCCCTCAGATTTGGCCAGAATGGTGCCTAATTCTTAGAAAATTTGTTCCAAGCACTTAAAAGTAGGATTATTTTACAAAAGTGATTGTGTTTAAGTCTTTCTGGTAACCCTGACTTTAGGCATGTCTGGCATTTTCACGTGGCAACTGTGCTCTTTAGGTGAGAAATTCACAACCTTGTCATGGTCCCCACTGCTCAGGATCATCTTGTTCCTCAGCTCCATCGTTGGTCGCCCTTTATCATCAGCCTGGGACTTCTGGGATTCTTCTGACTGAGAAGTTTGAATTTTTACGATAATCCCTAACAAGCAAGCCAATGGAATGCACACTGATGGAGCTGTGCATTTTTTAAAAAAATGCTAAGAATTCATTTTTCTTGAAATAAACTTCCTCAACTTCCATTTGTTCTTTCTCTGGGAATGAATTGCCAGTAGACAAATTAATTTTCCTGGTTTGTTTTTTACAGTTCTTTCCTTATTTAACAGAGAACCCAAGACATTCTTTTGCATAACACATAGTTATGTAGACACATTTTAATGACAAAAATGTCACAATTATGAAATGAATTAAAGGGAACACATAATTGCACAGAATGAATATGCACAGAATGCATATAAATGGTACCTTTGCTTACAGTCATACTAATTTGGTAAGAAATATATTTGTGTGTTCTAAGGGGAAAAAATCCTAGGCTCAGTGTGGTGACACACATCTGTAATCCCAGCACTCTGGAAACTAAGACAGAGGGATTGGTGTGAGTTTGAGCCCAGGCTACATTACTTAGGGAGACCCTGTCACAAACACAAAATAAGACAAAACAAAACAAAAGTACTGGAAGGAAGTATACCAAACATTAACTATCAACAAGGAAGAAATTTCCACTAATATCCTGTGTATAAACTTTGCTATGCTTAGAATAAATAAAATGCCAAATTTCCCAAATATCTTTATTAAACATCCCATTGTTGTCCTGTGTTCACTAAAAAACTCTTAAAACGATAAAATCTCTTGGGTTGCTAACATATTTTCACAAAAGCTCTGTAGTCTATAATTTTGACTTTGTAATGCATGAAAAATTCACCTATGGGGTTACAATGACCTTTTCTGAGCAAATAACATTACTTGAAGATGATGCCATCTCAAACCCTGTGGATGGTGACTGCATTTATATTATCCACCAAGTGCCCACAGGCCAACTGAAGTGTGAGCTCACATCTAGTAAGCAATGTGGCATGTTTCAAAGTGTTTAGCCTAATATTGTTCCCATGTAATTGCTACAACGTCAAGAGTACACAGTGGAAACTCACTGTGACAGAGGAAAAGTGACTAACTCAAGACAGAATAACAACATTATTTGTCAGGACATTATGTCATTGATGTATGAGTTGTGTGGACTATAAAACTGATGGACCTACTTTAATTTTAACCAGCTATAAATTTTTCTGCAATAAAAGATAGAAACCGTGAATCATAGATTCTAGGGCTGACAGAGGTAGTTTGCTTAACTCTGTTCCTAGGAAGGTGAGTGGCTGACACTAACGACACAAAGAACGAGGACTATTTCATATTCAGGAACTGAATATTTTATGCTTTTTGAAAGAAAAAGATTTCCCTCCAAGCATGAGTAAAGCAATGCAGATTTTGCTTCATCTAAAGTTTTGGAACAGTGTTCTAGAAACTTCCTGCTTTGGAAACACCCATTACCCAGTGGCTGCTTCAGCCCTTCTCAGAGCTACTGTTGAAACAAATGGTTTGGGTAAATCTCAGCAATCTGACTTTCTAACAGGTGACCACAATGCCCCTGAAGAGACTATGATATATCTCAAACTCAGAAAAAAAGGGTCCTTGTCAGGGATATGCTTTTTAAATATATGTTGGAATATAAGGCTCCCTGAAGGTCTTCGCAATGGTGTGAAGGTGCAGTGAGTGATGACACAGTGTGCTTTGTCCCTGCCTCTGGCGTCCTGCTCTCCTGGGTCCCTCGAATCTACCACATTCCCACCTTTGGACATGTCTCTTCTCTTCTTGTTGTCCATGAAAGCTCTGCCTGTGCGCGCACTTATCTTCCTCTGATTTTCAATAGTCTTCAGTTTCTTTGCATATCACCATAGAGGATGCCTTCTAGAAGCTTCTCAGGTTCATTGAATCCATGGAAGCGTAAGTACACCATGGTCCTGGTCAACTTCTGGGGACAAAGAAAGAAGAAAAAACAGACAATAAAAACAAAGTAGTGTCTTAATAAATTTGTCTATTGTACATCGAAGATTGAAAAACACAGGGCAGTTTACACAGTAGTTGAAATGAAACAAAATAATAATAATAATAATAATAATAATAATAATAATAATAATAATACAGAACCAGTTGGCTAGCCAGGGATTGGTGGGAAAGAGTAATAATCAAGCTCTGCCTAAAATTTGGCTCATTGTGCCTATCTTTCTCTCTGTAACAGACATTTTTTATTATCACCACAACAACTACATTGTGTCCCTTAGGACTAGTTTTAACTTGAGTTGCCAATGATGTAAAAAATACCAGGAAAACACTTACATCCCCATGGTGGAATCAGTCAACATGCTTGTCTGGCCATTGGGCGTGTAGCTATTTTAGACACCTAGATGGACGAGAACTGCAGTCTTTATGGGGCCTCACACTTCTTATTCCAGGGCACACCAATTCTGCTTCTTCATCGAGCTAATCCTCAGCTCCTTTGATAGTGCTGCCTCCGTTGTACATGCTCCTTGCTTGTCACTCACCGTGCAGGGCCTAGAGTCCCAGTCTGAGCTGAACAGTCTCCCAGAGCAAACCTCTTTGTTTCTAGATTCACCTGCCCTTGAATTCTTCACTGCTGGTGATGCTCTATGCTCTTCTCCACCCCTGAAGGTTGGCTTGTCCTTATGTGTAGTGACCACACAGGCAGGCTCAGGGGTCCCAAAACTTCAGTGTACCATCAGAACCCCTGAATTTCTGTTTCTACAGATGTACAAGGAGGGCTAGAAAATTTCCTTCCTCTCTTCCTCCCTTTTTCCTTTCCTCCCTTCTTTCCTTTTCTTTTTCTTTGCTGGGTATCAAGTCCACATCTGTAAGCATAATAAGCAAGCTCTCTACCACAAAGTTCGGCCTACAGTATGACTGTGCAGTTCTCAAAATTTCACAGGTGCTGCTGGGAATCACAAGAAGCCCACTAACTGATTGTGGAGTAAATTTTCATTTTTCAGAGATTCAGTCAATAGCCATCCTCCAGGAGTCAAGGTTGATTTATGATCCCAAAGCCTCCAACTTTCCAAGTTTTATTTCAGTTTTGAGGTACCTCTAGCTAGATGAAAATTGTTTTTATATAGTGGGTATTTGATTCATACATGCCTTTTGGAACCAAGCGATTTTTGGAAAAATATTTCCTATTCCAAATAATAAACATGGCTCCCTAAAGATAAGCATAGTTACAGAGTCAGTGACCATTACCAGCATGGACTAAGCCTCTTGTGTGTGGTCAGCTGCACAGGTGTACTGTTGAGTCGGGGAGAAAAGAGCCTCTACTGTCCCACAGGGTGATCTGAGGAGAGGTCTACAAAGGAAGTGATTGCAAAGTGGGGGCTCAGTTTATGGTGAGGCTCAAGGGGTGGAAAGAACAGGGCCTGGTGTGGGCACCTCGATGCAATGACTATTGGGAGAAGGATGTCAACAAACCTCTTGTACAAAATGACCAACCCATAACAACTTGGCCAGGAGAAAGCGTGGCAGTAAACATATGGTTCTTCTTTGCCTCTCACTCCTCAGTTTCTACTAATTTCTTTACTTATGAGCCAGAGAAATCAAAGGCAATGGAGTCTGTGAGCACAGTTTGTATTGGTAGGTTTCCGGGGACACAGCACAGGTAGATCAGCATAAAGAACAGACCTATCTGGCATAACTTAGACCTTCCTATCTGCTGCCTTGAGGAAACCCTCCCCTCTGCTAATAGGTTCTGGCAGCCTAGCCAGCCTCTACTCTGCTCACATGGCCAGTGGGCTACAAGTTGGAGCCCAAAATCACAATGCGGTTGACCTCCTTAAGGGAAGAGGACCCAAGAGAGCAGAGCACTCTGGAGAACCCGTGAACTTCCTTGCTTCAATTTTTGTTCATCCTGGGAGTCTTTGGCAATTTGGAGGATAACTTCATGTTCGTGCTTCTGAGAAGCTGGGGGAGGGTGGCAGTCGGGGTAGGTTACAGAGTTTGTGAGGAGAAAGTCCAGGTTTCCATGACAAGCATACCCTCTAATCGTAAAGCATTTATTAGCACAGACCCAAAAGAATGAGATTTATATGCCTCAGTGTCTCCAGCAGCCTTAGCATGGCGTACACCTCAACTCCATATTCCAGTAGACCTCCCTCTCTTCTTTGCAGGTCATTGGATGTCTTTATCAAGCATCGTCACCAGTCAACTGATATTTGCCAAATTATTTACTCGTGTGGGGTTCATTGGCAATCCTCACATTTCTCAATGTAAATAATATTTATGAAACTTATGACATCAGTTCTATTCCCAAATGATTCATTTGGTGCCCATTAATTATTTTAACTTGTATAAATAAACAATGTCATTTGTGTATCTTTTATTTTTGTAAAAGGTGGTGAAATGAAGAGGTACAGAACTGAAGGAGAGAGACCTTGTAAGCTGCCTTTTCGTTTGGAAAAATGAGTGCTCAACTGCTTCCCAAACATGATGGGAGAACCTTATAAAAAGCCAAAGTACTCGTGTTAGGACTTCAACAAGACGTTATTCAGCAAAGTACTTTCTATCTGCCTAAGACTTTTGTGCCCAAGTTTAAAATCAGCAAGGAGAAAAATCTGGAAAAGATGATCTCACTAAGATCTCTTGGGGAAAGGAAGAGAAAGGATGTGGTGTAGAGTCCAATCTGGGCAGATTCAAGGCCAGGCAGAGACAGCACATGGTAGGAGAAGTGTAGGCCAGGTGGAGAGGGAGACTCAGGATCCCAGGGACACGGGTCCTCTGGACAACATCAAAGCTGTCACCCACCTGTAGGGGAAAATCCTTGGCTCTCTTTCCTTCACTGCCACTTGGGAGCCTGGGCCTAAAACTTGGTGATCCTTTCAGTTTCTCTCCAAAGGCAAACATCTGAAGTTGACTGTGAAGTCTCCTACGTTTTCAATGTTGGCCATTAAAAAATGAAACCAAAACTCTGGGCACCAAATGTACCTTTAAATATAACTAAATTTAAAACAGGCACGGGCACTCAATGAAATAAATCTAAGTGGGGTGCAGTGGCGCACACCTGTAATCGCAGCACTTCGGAGGCTGAGGCAGGAGGGAGTGCTGCTGTGAGTTGGAGGCCAGGCTGGGCCACGTAGTGCGGTTGATGCTAGCCTGAGCTACACAGCAGACAAACAACAACAACAACGACAATCTTACCTCCTAACTGTACGAGTTCTAATCAGAGATCTAAGAACGGAAACCTACTACTCAATAAAGAAAGCAACTCATGGAGTGAATTGTCGTTACTATTAAAATGTAAAACTTATTTTCCAGGACTGAAGTCAACTGGAAGTATATAGGTAAATATCAGAGTCGCTGTTCTGCTTAAGCTAACTTTATTCACAGATGCTCATTCGAATACAAATTTTGCTCCTTCCTCTTTCTTATTTATGAATTCATGAAGGGCACACCTACCATTTACATATCTGCTTTTCAGAATTCAGAGTGAAAAATAAAAAGTCCCTGCCTCTCATTTGCCGGAGTGTGCTTGGCAGTACTAGGTCCTTTTGTCATCACCACTCGCACAAATCATTTTCTTAATAATTTATCACAGTGTTCCACAGCAGAGCCAAAGTCGACGCCCGCAGGATCATGACGGCGTGGGCTCGGCAGCAGCGCTGGTTCCCCTGCGCCTGCTCTCATCTCACGCGCTCCCTCCCTTCTCTCTCAGGCTTGGGTTTTCAATGATGCTGCTGTGTTGTCCTTCAGCTTCACGTGGCAAGTCGCTCCGGCAGGCTGCTGCTGGCCAGAAAAGCAGATGTGCACAGCCTGTTCCGACCCCGTTTCACCCACAAGGCTTTGCGCATAGTGGAGCAGAGAGGTCCTGAGCCAGGGATGAATCTGGAACCTTCGCTGTGGTATTAGCTCAGGCACTAATTGGGGGTCGATAGAGATGCATCTTGGAGCAGAAGCTGTCTAGGGAATGGGAGCCATCGGACTCCACTTAAGTTTCCTTGATCCAGTGCTAAGGCAAAAGAAAACTTTTCCCCAGAAAGTAGATCTGTCCCCAGATCAATGCTGTGTCCAATCTCTTCCAAGCCCCTCATTCTACTTAAAGACTGCATCCAGTATGTGGCAAAGACTGGGGAAGCCAGAGTCTTCTTGTCAATAGAATTCGCTACGTCTTCTTTTATGCCTAAGAAGGCTGTCTTTTTCCATCCTTTGCAGAAAAGACTCAGTCTCAGCTCCTTACTTTGCTTCTTGGAGTGAAGCTTCTCTGCGTTGAGGAAGTGTTCTGCATTTCAAAGTGCTGATAGTCTTAAAAATAACAAGTACTAAGTATTCAGGTGTATTACATGATTTAATGCCATTTGGTGGGCTAAAAATCATGGTGTTTGTTTTGAAAATGTAGATATGAAGGTTAAGAAAGAGCAGACATCTCTAGAAGAGATGGAGCTGGAATTCAAACTCTTCTAAAGGTGTTATCTGTTGCCACAAGAGGAAAGGTGGCTTCACTCTCTCTCTTAGTCACTTTTCTCCCACTCATCTGTTCTGTAGATTCTTATTACAGCAAAGGCTGTACTTTAGTGGATCTTCAGGCACACTAAGACCTGTGAGCTGTATGACCACGTGGACCCTGAAGACAGGGAGAAGAAGGGGGAACCAGAGGGCAGCTGGAAATTCCAGAAGACTGAGAAGCCTGAAGCAGGTGGGGGAAGAAAGAGGCAAATACACAAGTACGAACGAAGCAGCAAAGCGCGTGCTTATTGTAGCTGGGGTGTCCACTTTCCTCTGGACGTTAATCGGATGTAATTCAGTATCAGTGCAGGCAGCTGGAAGAATTTGATGGCCTTTTTCCTTCAGTCTCTCTTTTTAACTCTTGCTTGGGCATCAGTTTTATAGCCGTTGTTCTTTGGTATTCTCAGGTGGAAAAAAACAAGAAGGAGGGAGAATACAGGCACAGAATTGAGGCTACAGTCATGAGGGATCTGGGCATTATCCTTCTAGACCCATGGAAATGATCTGGGCAAGCAGTCTTCCTTCAGGTCGTCCTCTGGGTTGCTGTCAACTTCACGCGTGGCTGCTAATGGAGGATCCATCACACTGGAGAGGGAAGGGGTCTAATGAAGCTGAAATGATTGGGTCATAACTCACTGGCAACAGATGCAGCCAGTCTTTCCCACAGGAATGTGATGATGGCTAACAGTAAGTCAGACTCAAGCCTGACTCCCTACTTCCCGGGTGCCCTTGGGAAATCCACCTTTGTCTCTCTTGCCTCTTGTCTACAGTGGAATGGGAACATTTCCCATATCACAGTGCTCAGCTGAGGTTCATAGCGCCTAGGATGAGGTTAAGCAAATAGTGTATGTGAGGTTGTGTGTGTACACACAAATGCATTTTTATATAATTATATTTATGTATGAGCCTATGGCTACCTGCTTGTATCTATGTAGGATATGTCCCACAGGGGAGGAGCTCAAGGAAGTGTGTGCATTCTTAATCGATCTTCTAACTCATTTCTTCCCTTTGCAGTGTTTCTCTTTGCCTCGATATCCCCACTGAGTCATGGCTGTTCCTACGGAGCTCTGAGTCAAACTGGATAGCATTCCTTAGTGTAGTCCAGGCTAATTGGATAGGGTGTGTTATTCCAGCTTAGAAAGCCTATTGTTCATGATTCTGCTATTCATTACCAAAAGATCCCCAGGAAGAAATTAAGAATTAATCTAAGAAATATGACCATATATTGACAATTCATGGTAATAAGGGGAAAGGGCGTTCTGAAGCCAAACAGGCCACCTGAACTCTCGGCATCCTAGGCAGCACCGCATGGAGGAAGCTTCTTGCTACTGACTCAGTTCAGCCGTCCTTCTATGGGCTCCACGGATGCCTCCCACAACTGCTACACCTCAGAACTGCCATCCTCCTTGTTCTAGCTCAGCTTACTGCTCTATACCTAATGGATGTGAACATTTGCTTAGGACTCAGTGGCATTGTGAGATTTCAAATATATTAAATGATACACTTGAAAAGTGTACAGCAAATACTGCCATGTTGCAGTATGTGAACAAGATGGGTGGAAATGCAGAGGGGCAGCAAGAACAAACAGCTCACCTCAGACGCCCCTGCCTCGTGAGCCAGGTCCTCAGCCAGAGAAGTTTGCTTTGAAAGCCTGAAGACCAACTAAAAATGATGTAAGAGTTGACAGACCCACGGAGACACCCAGGAAGTGACTCAGCTACCTGACCGAAGCTCAGACAGAGCCAAATCCCACCTCTGGCTCTGCTACTGGGCTGCTGGGACACTGGCAGAATCAAGGAACCCGCTGAGATTTGGTATCATCACCTTAAAAGGACGACAACTTTAGAGGCCTGTAAAGACTAAACACGGTGCACAAGAGGCTTAGCACAGTGCCTGGTACCTGGGCTCCATCCCTGCTGAAGGGACAGCTGTCAGAACGAATGGCCAGTCCATTTCAGTTTCATAATTTCAGGATAACAGATGCAGTTGAATCGAATAATGTGCATCTTATTTTATTCTATTTATTTATTTATTTGTACCTGGAAAGGAACTCAGGACCTCATGTTTGCCCGGCAGGCATTGCGCCACTGAGCTATATCTCTGGCCCTAATGTGCATTTTATTATTTTTTTTTAACTTTTAAAAAGTCTTTATTTATTTGATACAGTGTCTCACTATACAGCTCAAACTCATAGTGATCCTCCTGCCTCAGCCTCCCCAGTGCTGGCATTACAGGTGTGTGCCACTATGCTGGGTCTCCGTGGCTGGTGAGGCATGCCTAGTGTGGCATGTGGGGCCGGGGATAGAATTAGATCTTTGAGCTTGTCAGGCAGACACTAAGACTGCAGAGATACTTTCACAGCCTCTCTAATATGCATTTTAAAGTATAATTTCTGACTGACTTTTTGATCTCTTCAGCATAAGGCAACATTACTTTGTTGCTAAACCATCAGAAAACATGGTTTGTATTTCTTTAAAAAAACAAACAAACAAGCAAACAAACAAAAAACCCCCCACTAGAACCAGGAGGTTCCTGCCCACATACACTGTAAGAAAACTTCATTTTATGAACAAATCATTTCCAAAAAGTTTATTTGCCTGTAGGATGTTTCAAATTAGAAGCAGTAGTTCCCAATGCAAAACAGTGCCGTAAATGGTCTGGATGTTCCAGGCCAGCCCAGGCCACGAGAGCTTATTTAAGCCATAAAGTTGCTGAATCAAGGCCGAGCTAGCGAGTCACCCAGTCCTGGCCTGCAGACACCCAGCTCTAGGTTCAGCGGCAACTCTGGCTCTGACTCCTGAGAGACGATGATCCTCTTCACTTGGCAATGACTGGACTCTGGCTTGAGGGGGGCCTGGACACCCCCACCCCTCTCACCTTTGTCTGCACCAAGACTGTGTGCTTCCTTTGGCTCCTTCTATCCTTAAGGCTCCGCACAGGGTGCCTGAAAAGTTTTCTTTCTCTCCTGTCGCCCTTCCCCTCTATGTCATCTAAAAAAAGCTAACTCAGCCTATTAATATGTATAACCACCCCCTTGTTGAGTTTCCATTGCTTCCTACACACTTTTACTGTATAGCGTGTGTCACCCTGGCGTGAAGCAACTGGGATGCAGCTCATCTTCCCCACTAGTCTGAGACAGTTAGCTGCAGAGACTGATGTGGTTTGCTATGCCCACCGCCTGGGCTATGTAAGCAGTACATGAGAGGAACAGTAAAAAAAATTTAACACCAATGAACATCATAAGTTGCTAGACATTGTTCTTTACAGGCTTTAGATAAATTTATATCTTACTTTCTCCAACAAAATTAAAGGCATGGAACTCTTTTATGACACATTAAACTCATGGATGCATAGAGTACTTAAGCATCTTGCCCAAGGTCAGACAGCCAGTCAGGAGACTGAGATGTAGTGTAAGTAGCTGAAGTGTAAATAAAAGCAATCTGGCTCCAGAATGGAAAGTCTTGTGTATGAATGACTGACTGTATATACATTAGCTGTTGACTGAGCTCTTAGAAAAAGGAAAAAGGTTTTGTGTACCTTTCCTGTGCCTGGAGAAGAGGTGGAACAAGAAATCTTTCTTTCAGAAAGAGAGAAGCAACCCTGAGATGTGGCAGCAGGACCATTGCCCTGGAAAGAGGACGCTGATATTGTGGGTCTCCATCCCCGGACCATGCTTGGGCTCCCAGCTAGGCCTCAGCAGAGGTCAGTAGATGAGGCTCCACCCTTAGAGAAACTGGCCGTAAGTCTTGGTAAGGACTGCGCAACTGGCTTGACCCATCAGCGATACCTAGGAAATGGGGTGCCCTTGAGCTCCCACTTGCGCTTCTCCTCCATCAGGCCCCGTGAGCTCTGCTGGACTTGCCACCTGCCCCCCTCTCCATTTTTGTGTTTCTGTTTTTTTTTTTTTTTTATAGTACAGAATTTCAAAACAAGAAAAATTTAACAGTGGTTGAACTACATATTTTCATCATCAAATCAGTATAGATCAAGAGACATAGGTAGGTAAGAGTGATCAAACAGTTAAACATTAACACTTTCAATGAACATTAATTTTTTTTAACTCTTCCAATTGCATTTTGTATTTAAGTCACTCTTCTAAAAAAAAATAAAATAAATAAATAAAAATATAGGGGTTGAGACTGCAGAAAACGCAAGGTCCTGAGATCGATTCCTGGTGCCACCCAAAATTTATTTATTTATTTATTTATTTATTTATTTATTTATTTATTTCTTCTTTTGGGTCCTTAAACTAAGGAGACTATATGATATTTGCATGTGTAGGTCTGGTTTAGTTCACTTATGAGTATACATTCAAAATACATCCATTTACACATGAAGTCTTCTAGTTTACCATTCCTTATAGCTGAATAGTATTCCATTTTATGAAAATACCGTATCTTTTTCAACCAATCTTCAGGTGATGGGCATTTTGGTTGTTTTCAGGATTTAGCTGTCACAAATTGTGCTGCTATAAACATAGGTGCACAGATATCACTAATCGTATGATATTTTCAGTTCTGGAAAAATTCCCAGTGGGAGGATAGCTGCATTGAACGGGATTTCCAGCTCTAGTTTTTTAAGGAGTCTCCACACTACTTTCCTTAATGGTTGCACCAGTCTGCATTCCCACCAGCAGTGGAGAAGCATTTCTTTTTCCTCATAGCTTGTCAAACATTGGTTGTTGGTTGATTTCTTTTTTTTTTTTTTTTTTGTCTTTTTGAGACAGGGTCTCGCTATGCAGTTGAGGCTGGCCTTGAGCTCACTTTTGTAGCCCAGGCTGGTCTCGAACTCGCACCAATCCTCCTGCCTCAGCCTCCCGAGTGCTGGGATTACAGGCGTGAGCCACCACGCCCAGCTATTGGTTGATTTCTTTATAGTAGCCATTCTTTCTGGGGTGAGATGGTATCTAAATTGTGTTTCTGCTTTTGTGTTTCCGTTTTTTGAAGGCAGGGTCTCACTGTGTATTCCAGGCTGACCTTCAACTCACTGTGCACCCAAGCTGACCTCAAGCTGGCCTCCGACTGGCAGCTTTCTCCGACCTTAGCCTTCGGATCCTGAGGCGACAGGTGTAGGTGTAGGGCGCCACCACAAGCTTTCCTCTTCATTGTTTCATGTCCAGCTTTCATGTCACTTTGTAAAGAGAGCTGGAAAGTGAATAGTGGCCATGATATTAAAATTAGCCCCCCACCACATTGTTTGTGTTGACCTGGCCTCTGGTTTTCTCCTTGTTTACCACACTTGTGCACTTTGTCTTTTCCCTGAGACTGTAAGCTCCCTAACACAGTGAGATGCAGCTCTTGCTCCCTGGCTATCTCCTGGATCAGCATGTGTTCAGCTCCCAACTTAAATTTCTGTTTAATTATGTGAAGAGATAAATTACATGGACTTGGGGAGTCATTCCTGAGTCAGAGTCCTTCTGTGTTCTCTGTGGATAACTGTATGATAATGCTTGTGTCCCCAAGGAAATGAAGTGACCAGTCTTCTTCAGATGCAATGAAAAGCAGTGTGCTTTTAGGTGAATAAGCTTGAATTCAAAACTTTCCCAGTCATAGTTAAGACATTCTACTTAATCCTTGGTCACTTTACTTAATCATTTTTTTCCCCCTCATTCCCTACATGAACATTATGGCATGTCACAGGATTGTTATGAAAGTTGAGCGTTCTTCATCCAAAATACTTGGGAAAGGAAGCATTTTGGGTCTGGGATTTTTCTACTTTGGGTGTGTTGATATACACATAGTAGTATCCTGAGAACGGGTGTTGGGTCCAAGCAGAAGACTCACTTATAATTCATACACACGTAATGCACATATCCTGAAGGAACTGTATGTCCAGTTTTTTTGAGCAATCTGTGTTTAAACTGTATATGTCATATGAAGTTAGGTGTAAAATTTTTCACTTATGACACCATGTCAAAAGCACAAAAATTTTGTGCTTTTATGGAGTCCTTTAGAGTTCTAGTTTTTGAAGTCAGAATACTAAGCCTATATATGCAGATATACTTACAAGGTACCTATTGCAATATGAACTTCATATGCTATAGAAGTTGTTATGATTACAACTGTTATTACTGTCTTCAGATTCACTGAGTTTGCTCCAAGCCCTCCTTCATTTTTATCCTTAGCAGAAAAAGCTTACAGAAATCCCAAAGGAAAAAGATTTACTCACTCAACAGGAGAAAGGGGATTTTTTTCTTCATTTTGGATCAAAGGCCACTCACAGTAGTGGGAGATGCATAGTTAGGCCAGTGATAGCTTAACTTATCTACCCTACATTAGCAAATCCACAGGTAACTGAGAGTGACTTATGGAATTCAAGTTTCATATTGCTTATGTTGTAATCTTTCTTTTAAATATTAATATGTTATGAGGATTACAGTACTATTCTTTCCTCTACTTTTATGTCTTCATACAGTTGTTCAGCTTCTGACACCAAAGTGCCAGCTCTAATCAGTCAGAGATCTTTGTTTTGTATCTCTTATTGAATCCAACATGACACCTGCTCAGTGGGTGTCTTTATAGTGCCCACTGCTATAAAGGGCTCTTTTTAGTGATACTTAAGAGCTTTTACATATTTTCAAGCTATCTTGGCTAAATAAATGGGAGCTAGGAAAGAAAAAATATATAATACACATATACATTTCTTCTATATAATAACAGTCTGAAGGAGATTAAAGTTCTAGATCTAGGGAAAATCAAAGCAACCTGTTTGCCAGAGTGATGTAATTATATGGCTTTGCTTTTTATTTAAAAAGAGGGAGCTCTGTAGAACTATTGTGAGGACAATATGCAATGTGTCAACTTTTAAAAAAAGAAAGGGGAAAAGAAAAAAAAAGTAATGTTTATTGAAAGTGTTAATGTTTGATTGTTTGATCAATCTTATATACCTATATGTATTAATCTAAACTGATCTGATGATGAAAATATGTAATACAACCATTGTTAAGTTTAAACAATAAAAATATAAATCATCAAATGATCCTCTGGTGGTCACAATTTGGAAAGCAAGGTTGCAAATTATCAGTGTAATCAATCTGTAATAATGCTCCATTGAAAAATAAGAAAAATTGAAAAATAAGATCCATATTTATAAGTCAAATAGGCTTATTATAAAATATTAACTATTGAATACCAAGCAGAAAATATACTGCAGCCTAAATTACCAAGTAAATAAAATACCATGATGAAATAATAAAAAATAAAAATAAAAAAAGAAAAAGAGAAAGAAAAGGAAGAAGAGGAAGAGGAAGAGGAGTAGGAGGAGGAAGAAGAGGAGGAGGTTTGCTATGTTAGTTTATCCAATACTATGGTCATTAAAAGCATTTAAGGCTACCACTTTTATTTTAAAGTCTTCAAATTATTTATTTTTTATTAGTGCATGTCTGCCATATTTAAGGATTACATTCGTCGTGTGGTACTTGTACCTGTACATAATATACCTTAATTCATTTCCCCCCATTTTCTTCCTTTTCTTTCTTCTCCACTTCCTCTCCCTATCTGCAAAAGCTCTGTTTCTGGCCTTTAGTTCTTATGTTACAATTCCTTTTCTTCCCTTTCCCTTCTTTTCTTCCTTTCCTCTCACCCCTCATTTTCCTTCGCAGTTGGATGAATTCTTGATTGCTCTCAAATGCTACTTTTAACATTGAACAGCTGCTAACTTTGTTCTATAGCTTTTAAAGAACTGAGGGGGTTTGTACCAGGGAAACCATGTTTTCTCTCCATCTTTTCCTCTCACCTCCTCATTCCACTATGTTATTGGTCAAAGAGATGTCAGATTTTTACCTGAGGCTTTGAAGTTGCTTTCCAATTAGGTTTAGAATTCAATACATACATACCCAGAGGTAATACACTCTCTGAGTGCTCTAAAAACAAAACAGGAGCACAAATAGAAAGATGACCTCTTTTAAAAAATGACGCTGGAAAACACAGCTTTCCACATAACAAAGACTGAAACTAGATCCTTGTCTCTCACCATGCACTAAACTAAAATTAAAATGGACCAAAGGTCTAAACATTAAAGCAGAAACGCCAAGTCATTCTAGAAGAGAAAGACAGAACTCTTTAAAGACATTGGTGTAGGCAAAACCTTTATGAACAAAATCTGGATTTTTTGGAAAATAAGAATCAACAACTGGGTTCTCATATTATTAAAAGTTTTTGCACAGCAAAAAAGTCACCAACAGAGTGAAGAGACAACCCACAGAGAACTAATATCTAGAACCTAGAAGGAACTGGAAAGCAATCATATATCCAAGTTTAAAAATTCAATAAAAATGTGCATCAGAAAACAAATAGATATCATTAAACACTTCATCATGACCCCAATTTCTTGCCAGATGGAAATCCCCTCAGTTACAGTGGCAAAAGCTCTCAGAAACAGCTGCATGTTGCATTCCAGAAGGAGAGAGATGGGATGTTTGTTTTTGTAGGAAAAAAAAAAAAAATCCAACAATATTAGTCACTTCGCTGGTCTGATGGGCAGGCTGTTATATGGTCTATAAATTTGACTGTGACGATGACTGAGAGCATCCTGTGACATCAGTCAGATGGTGAGGAGGTTGTTCCAGTCATGTGCACCAAAGCCACATGGGAGAGACCTTTCTTTAGCACAGCTGGCGCTATTAGCATCTGGAGGATCTAGGAATAGGGAACTGAAAGCAGTGGTTAGACAAGGTTACCGCCCTGTCCTGGGAGCGTGGGTGGGGTTATGCTGCTGGGCGGGAGGCAGGAGGAAGCCAGGCTGACTTACATATTTCTGTTCCTGTGTTTGCAATTCCTCTTCTGTTCTGACTGTAGAATAGAAAGGAGAAGAGAGCATGTGTAAAAAACAGCTATGAAAAATGATTGTTTGAGGTGTAATATACCAAAAGTGAAAAACAAAAGAATTTAGAAGATAACCTTTATAGAAAGAAATAAGTTTTTTTATTAAACTACAAAATAGAATTTAGGAAAAAGAAGACTAGGATGATTATTATAGATAGCAGATGTTTGTCTGCTTGAAGATTCTACCAAATTAAAAGTGTGGGCATGTAGTTTCACCCACGAAGGAATTTTTAAGAAACAAAATGTAGATGCTGATGGGTGAGCAGAAAGTTAATGTGTTGGACAGATTATGTTCAGGAGCTATTGTTACTAAACATAAACGCAGCCAGTTTCTAACTCACATATGCTGATACTCTGAAAAGTCCTTTGTAGATGGACGGCTTAAGATGTGGAATCTACTTTCTATTTAGTCATAATTAGTCATTCAAAAATATGTAAGTTTTTTTTTTTTTTGGTGGCACGGGGGATTGAACTCAGGCCCTTGAGCTTGCCAGGTAAGTGCTTACTCTACTGAGTTATCTCCCCAGCCCCACAAATATGTAAGTTTTAATAGAAGAGTGGCCAAATTCTGACCTTTTCAGATACCAAGAAGAATCCAGCGCTGGGCAAGAGATCAGTTCATTCGAAGTCTGGGAGTGTTGGGAGGCTGAGTAGTAATGTAGCACTTGGCAAAAATTACATATTATCAAAAGCAGATACAGGGCTGGGGAGATGGCTCAGCAGTCAAAGAGCTTGGCTGGCAAGCAGAAGGACCCAAGTTCAATCTGCTATACTTTGTGGGTCTTGGAACCCCAGGCATGAAGACCTATAATCCCAACCCTGGGGAGGTTCAGACAGGAGGATCACTAAGAGTCTTAACTGTGTAGCGAGACCCTGTATCAATATAGATATATTAAAAAAGCGGATACAAGAAGAGATGTTAATGAGTGAAGGTTACTGCATATAAACAAAATGGTCTTGTTTTCAGATTGACTGGCACTTAAAAGTAGAAGGTACAATGGTGCCTTGGTTTATGAGCTTAATTTGTTCCATGATTTTGGAAAAGAAGGCCATGTTTAAGTTTGTGCAGGAAAGATGTTCACAGTTGTGTTTATCACCCAATGTAGGGTTTTCAAACAAACAAAAATTTTGCCAAATGCTTTTGCTGATAAACCAAATTGTTTGCAAAGAAAGTGTTTGTGATCCAAGGTACCACTGTAGTAGGATTAGGATTTTCTTCAATAGAATGAGAAGATCCTAAATAGCTCCAGAATTCTCTGGATAATTCACTCATAATATGGTGGACCTTTAGGAGGTTCCTCATTAGTGCTTTATAATTTAGTAACCTTTCTAAAGATTTTCCCCTACAATTAGTTGCATGGATTTCAAGGTTTATCAAGACTTCCTTTTGTTTTGAGATTCTTGGCATTAGCAATAAAAAAAAAAAAAAAATGGCAAAATTACCATTCCTGTCTTATTTTCTGAATGAAAATTAATAGGTAAATCAAATGCAGCTCGTTCTTTTTAAGTTCATACTATACTGTTAAAAGTCATTTTCATTTCCCTGAGATGCCTGGCTTTTTAAAAATATACTTTTATTCATTCAATCAATATTTATAAGTGATTCCTACAAATCAGTGTTCCTCCAGGAGGACAGCATGGAACAAAGTGGAACTGACATTGTTTCAAAGGAGCTGGTAATCAAATGCAGCAACTACATATAATTATTATGTAGCAATAACCTCAGGATAATCTTAGATCATGTCATGAGTAAAAAGGGAAGGAAGGTCACTTGGCAAGAGAGGTCATCAGGTACACTCATCTTCAAGGTCACACAGCAATGAGTCTCCATGACTTTGTGATGTCCGTGTCAATGCCATCCTGCCCAGACTTCCTTTTCCTCAGTAGTCACGTAATGAATATCATAACCCTTCTGCTCTTGCAAGTCTCTTCCCTCTTACATTGTTTACTGTTCTCTATTCTTTTTCAACCATTTCTTCCTTTTTAAAATTTTATTTATTTATTTTTTTCTTGTTTCAGAACCTTTGTTTGTTTATTCACTTTCTTATGGCCGGCTCAGCTCACCCCAAGGGCAGGGCTGGTGCAGCATGTGGTGCCGGGGATCGAACCGAGGTCCCTGAAGCCACCCAAGCTTTCTCAAGCAGGCTCTTTAGACCACTGAGCCATCCCGCCAGGCCCTCATTTCTAAATTACAAAAATTATGTGAAAAGGAAAGAAGTTCGTAGTGTTTAGATGAAGCTAATGGGTCTGCACACTTCCTCCACTGAGGCAAATGCCGTTGGATAGAGACAGTGTAGAGCCCAGAACACTTGGCCGTCCTTTCTTCTTTTCCATGTATATCTCCTAACTTATAAGAGTCACTACTTTCTTATCTCCAAATATGGAAACTGTTATGGTTTATGTCTAGTTGTCCCCCCAAAGCCTCATGGAGTCACTGGGTGGGGACTTCTAGAGTTTGAGACTTGATCCATGATCCCTGGAATTATAGGTTTTAGTACTGATGGGATTATGGGTGGAAGTACTTCTGGGATTATGGGTGTAGCCTAGGGTGAGAGCTAAGGCGGAGAGCTTGAATGTAATATAAAGAGAGACAGAGAGACAGACTGGAGCTCTAGCTGTTGCTGCTGCTCTGCTGCCGTGTTGGTTGGCTACCTCTGCCGCCAGTTTGTTGCTGTTCCGCCACCATGAACTGGATGCTCTCCGCTCTGTTCCACTCAGCCTTGGGCCAGCCAAATATGGACTGAAACCTCCACGAACTGTGAGCTAAATAAACCTTTCCTTCCTTCATTTTGAGTGTTGGGTATTTGTCCCAGCAACAAGCAAAAAGTAACTAATACAGAAACTAATCAACTTCTGTGACATGAGACATATCAACTGAGAAGAGGGCACCCACTGGGAGTTCGCTTGATGTCAGAGAGCAGAGTTTGCTATGGCCATTCCAATAACTCTGTCGAAAAGTACCAAGATGTAGCTCTTCTTTCAAAAGGTCAAAGGAAATTCCTAATGGAAATATTCAAGTTCTAGAGACAGCGTGACAATTATGTTTGCATGATGCAATACTTCAGGAACAATAGCTAATTATTTAGCTATGTGGAGGTTGTTCATGCCCCACAGGCAACAAAGTACACAAGGAAAAACGTCTACATGTTGAAAAAAAAAAAAATCTTTCAGAAACTGGGAGCCACGCTTGGATTCTCTCCCTTTTACCTCCCACGTGCTGTAGATCACCAAGTTCCATTGGCTCTGCTTCCTTGGGCATCTCATCTGTCTCTATAGCTCATTCTCAGCTTACAGCAACATCATCTCACCTGTGAACTAAGTAGCCTTTCCCTTGGCAGGAGTCATCTTTACTTTATTCTTAAATCATTCACTAAATATTTATTGAGGGCCTATTATACCAGGTGCTATGACAGATGCTAGGAATAAAAGAATAATTAAGCCCTTCCTTTGTCCTCAAGATCTTCTCAAGCAGATGCTTGTAAAAGTATGTAAGGAGTTCAGGTTAGCGGCACACAAGAAAATTATTGGTGCATGGAGGAAGGCATGGTCAGCCCAAGGAGAGGTGTGCCCAGATTTTCCAGGTAGCTTTCATGGATGAATAATAGATATTTAAAGGCTGAATAAGGGTTGACCAAATGTCATGCTAGGATTTGTAGTGAGCAAAGAATAGAGGTGTTAGTCTATTGTTGATGTTGGTTGGAAGGGGAAAGAGAGGGATTTCCTCAAGTAGTCTGGAGAAATAAGGGCTCAAAATGAGAGAGAAAACTGCAAGC
>PVJA010025243.1:0-30990 GCA_004027025.1 Myocastor coypus
CTATTCCTCCTGGGCAATGGAGATCTTAGCTCCATCTTTGCAGTCCACAGCCTTCCTGGTGCTTTCTTTCTGGCCAAAGTCACAACATTTTAAATCACTCTGCTGGGCTCTTTGTTCTTCATTCTCAACATATATTTCACTAAGCAACTGCCCCAATATTCAACTGCTTTGAAATTGCCCTTAAAAGATTAATTAGTCCACCATGTTTAATTTTAGGCTCATGCAAAGTGTCTGGACACAGGCAAAATTCTACCAAAGTTTGGGCCAAGCCAAAACACAAATGATCTGGAGTACAATAGCCAATGCAGTCATTCTTTCCAACAGAAACCTCCTAGCCTGGTTTTTACAAGTCAACTGTCTATCAATCTTCTAGTCTGAGCTCTGAGTAGAGCCTACCTTACAGAAATGCCAAAACTGTTCCAGTGTTTTGCTCATAGGCAACATCTCCAAGCCTTTCCTATTTCTTCCCATAAACCATTCCTAAAAGCTTGTAATCCACACTGTCAGATAGAGCCACAGCAACGACCCCACTCTCCTTGTACCAAATTCTCTCTTAGTTACTTTTCTGTTGTTGCTGGGACAAATACCTGACATACCAAGCTTAGGGGAGGAAAGGTTTACTTAGTTCACTATTACTGGAGGTTTCACAACATTGCCCTGCTTTATAGGGTCTGGAAGAGAGTCTGGGGCACTGCCATGTCCAGGGTTATTTGCTCCATACCTCCAAGAAAACTGCTGCCTTGGTGGAGGGGATAGCCTTGGATAGTTGACAGCGCATGCTATCAGTTTAAGGGTTGGTCCCACTCCCTCAAGCCCCACCGGTGGAGCCAAGTGCTTGACACCACCATGATTTACACGAGGCTGTGTGGGGACAACTAGATACAAGCCAAAACAAATGTTTTTAGCTTAACATTTATAGTTTTTTCATTCATAACTTGGCACATTATAATTATAAAATGCTGTGTTTCATTGAGGTGAAATTCACATAATTTGAAATGAACCATTTTCAGTTAGACAGCTAAGCGGCAGTAGAGCTACACTATACACTTGAATACCACAACCTCTATATAATTTCAAAACATCTTTGTTACTCCAAAGTATAATCTCTTTCCAGTTAGGCATGCTCTCCAGATGAGCCCCTACCCTGGTCACTCATCTCTGTGCTATCACTATTGGTTTATCTGGTCTGCAGAGTGTGCATAAATACCACTACACAGGACACGAATCTCACTTGGCACAGTTTTCCACAATTGCCTTTGCTGCAGCACTGCATTTCTCTGTACGCATGATATTACCTTTCCCTGCGTGCAATTCATCCCTGCAATTCAGTGCTCCATGTATGCATCAGTGGGCATCTGTTTATTAATCACTTTTCAAAAGATGTATAGGTTTGACCCAATTTTTAATGGGCAAAATTAATACCCAGGTCTGTGTTTCCTTCCCTCTCTCATGTTTCCACTGCTGGAAGAATTTTGCATCACCAAAAAGCCACATTCAATTCCAGAGCCTGTTGCTGGTTCCACAGACAACCAATGAGTGATTGTTTGTCCTGAAATTGGGGTTATATTCCTTGAGAATTTATTTTCCCTGCTGTTGCCTCTTTCAAAAACTGCTTGTCTTTTCACTTTTGACTACATGTAGCTTTTTTCCATTTGGCACGTCACTAAATTTCTTTCAACTTATATTTACTTGAGGAAAATGCTTTTACACCCAAAAGCCATTATTGGTTTCATTTTTGAGTCTCTGAATTCTGTCAGGCATTATAAATATGTTTGAGAATCACCATATAACTACAATTTTGCAATACATCTTTTAAAATATAGTAATCTTTTAGATTTTTCAGAAACAAATATATTGATTTATCTACCACAAACTAGCTGGTATTTCCAATAGCATTTCAGCCTCACTCAGGTGGAACGTAGCTTCATCCTGTGTGGCCAGCATATCACCCTGAAGCCTGCATGAAACCACGGCCATCAGCTTTTACTGCTTACCTTTGCTTTATAAAGTTGAGTCTTAATAAAATTAAAAGGAATAACAGAGAAATTGTGAAAGTGCCGACTCAGTTTTCAGGAACACAGTGATAGTGTTTATTAGATTCTAAGACTGACAGAGAAGCTATTTAATTTTGTTCACGATGTGTAAAATATGCTTGCTTTTGCAGCAACAATACCATCAACACTCATTAAAATTGGACATATTTTTAACTTTTGTTCTAACTTTCCACTTTCTACATGTTGGAGTTGTTGCAAAGAAAAACTAATTTTCTTTTAAACGTAAAATCTTTAAACTTTTTAAAATATGTCAATTTCTTCATAATATTTAAGACTGGCATCTTGAGTAAATGATACAGAAATACTCTATGTCTGCATTATTTTGCAACGCTTTAGTATTGTCCAGTGAGTAAAAGGAAACATTCAGATTTTCTGCTAATGTAATAATTAATGTAATAACGTACTACAACTCGGATTTAGTAAAGATTGTGTTTTCATGCAAGGATGTGTTAAGAGTGGCTCCAACTGCCATTCTCCAGAAGCGCATTTTCAGACCTTTCACTCTCATCATATTTTTTTTTTTATTTTGTTTTGTATTTTAAGGTAGGGTGTGCAGGGTGTTCAGGGTCTCAGTAGTAGATCAGATTCATAGTGATTCTCCCTCTTACAGCCTCACAAGAGCTGGGATTGCAGGCTCGTGCAACCATGCCCAATCTCAATTGCTGTCTCAGGGCGACCTGGGGGTGGAGCCAGCAGGGCAGGTCTCATCATATTTCTGACAGAGAAAGTTCTAATGTTCAGGGAAGCATAAACCATCGGAAAACCAGATCTCTGGTATCAGTACTAAAAAGAGACATCTTTTAACCACTCACCATTTTTTCCTTCCTGATAATAAATGGATCACTTTGTGATCTACATTTTGCAACCTAGATCCTCAGAAGTTCCCTAACGTGATTTTCCATTCTCTTATCCTATAACAATACATTTTTTCCCACTGGAAAAATCTTAAACAATAATCAAGTATGTAGCACTCAAGCCTTGTTAACAGACATCAAGAAAAGCATTAATTAAGACAACAGTCTTGCCAAATACTGCTTGTTCTTAGTTTCCTTCATATAATCAACACTTTTTGCAAAATTTTCACAGAATATCTATGTTATGTCACTTATTACTGAGTAATAAATGCTTCCAATTTGATTCACATCTCTTAACCCCCAATGTGACCCAAAACTACAATATCTTTAAGTTTACTAGAAATGTTACAATGTATCTTTCATGATCTTTTAAAGCATTTCACATTCTGGGCTAGAGAAATAGCTCAGGTGTGCAAGTGCCTGCCTGGCAAGTGCAAGGTCCTGAGTTTAATTCCCCGGTTAAAAAAAAAAATGCTACGCAACATTGTTAGTTACAGACTTCATCGTTAGATGCTTTTATTTTTGCTTATCTAGCATGACATGTTCTTCCTAGGTCTATGTCTTTATTGTCTTTATTCTCTTTATTCTCTCTCTCTCTCTCTCTCTCTCTCTCTCTCTCTTTCTCTCTCTCTCTCTCCCCCTGCAGGTTCATTTCCATCTCTTGAGCCATTACAAGCTTAGCATCTTCATGAGATTTTTAATATATATCCTCCTTTTTCCCTACTTATGTAATATGTAGGGAAGTACACTCACAGCTATGAGGTATATTTTCACCCATGCAGACATCTCACAATTTCTTCTGTCCAGACTGCAGCTCACTGAACCTCAGCCCTATGAACTCAACTACCTACATATGCATTTGTTTGGAAAGCAAATTAAGATTTTCCAAACACTTTGGCTATGAGCACAATGTTAATGGCAGTGATACTTTTTTAAAAAATGAGCCAGAAATCATGGGTCCATTTCCAGCACTTTTCTCTCCCTTTCCATCTATATACATCATACAAATATTAATGATTTAACCCTCTATATGGCTCTAGAGTGAAACTTTCTATCTGTTTCTCCACTATAATAGTTGTTATTGTTTAGACCTACATTGTAACCTGAGACACTTATGTATTCAGAGGTGATGATTTGGGGAGGTTTAGATCATGGATGTCCTTTGTCTTCGGAGGATTAGTCCATAGGTGCATTTGTAGCTGAGTGTGCTGCTGGGAGGTCAGGGTTGCTGTGGGTTGTGAGCTGGAAGGGAAGATCTCTCCCCAGCTCCTCCTTGGCTCTTTTATTTCTGACCACTAAGGGATGAGCAGTTTTTCTTTTGGCTGATTCCACCGTGATGCTTTTGTCTGGGAGCCAGTAGGGTATGGGCTGACACCGTGAGCCGAGATGAATGTCTCCTTTTAACTATATCTGTGGATGTTTTGTCCTGGTGACAGGAAAGTAATTAACACAATAATCATGGTCCAAACTATAAGATGTAGCTTAGAAAGTATGGCCACCGCCTCCCCCTTTTACTTTTTCATGTCATGCTCTGTTGAATCTACATACTGCATGCAGTGGGAGTGACTTTTCCAAGCCGTGAAGCTGCTGGTATCATCCAATGCTTAAAATATTTCTAACAACCAAATAAAAATCTGTTTCTCTACTCAACATATATTCCTAAGCACCTTCCAACCCTTCCAGTCTTACTTTACAATGTACTTTTCCTCTTTCTGCCTTTTAGTAAGCCTGGGATAGATATAGTGTCACAGACTAACCTTATGCTCCTTTCTGACAAAAACTGGTATCTCTGATACTTCTCTCAATATTTAATTTTGTATAATTATTTGTAGTATTTCCCTGAAACACACTGAGCTAACTATTCTCAAGGAAGCCTTCTCTTTTTCACTGTCATTTTTCTTTATTAAAAACTACACATTTGAAATTTTTCTTTCATGTGTTTGTTATACCTAGAGTTTCAAATTTAAATTTTAAATTCTTTCATTAACATTTTCTACTATAAATTCCATGATACTAAATCCTTTGTCTCTGTATATTCTTTCTGGAAGCCCTCATTCTTTGTGCAGTACCTACTGCTATGTGAGCACCCAAGAATTATTCATTGGAAGATAAGATAATTGAATTAATTACATGCACGGTATCTAAGAGAATAGAAATTCTGAAACTGATAAGTAATCTTTATTATTGTCAACAAACATAATTCAAGTTAAAATTGAGAACAAGTTGAAATGATTAATGAGTTATGGGGGTCTGATCCACGTGCAAAGAATAATAATGACCAGCTTAATATTGCATTTGAATTAGCACTCTGGAGATTCTTCGAGAGTGTGGTTTCTACACTCTGCCTTTTCTCTGCCACTTTAATTGTGGCATATTTCATTAAATGAGATTATTCTTTTAAAAATAAAGGACCATGTAGATAGCTCAGTAGAATCAATACCCTCATGGAAACACAAGGTCCTGAGTTCAGTTCCCAGTACTGCAAAAATAAAATAAAACTATAATATTTTAAAAAGATGATTCAGAAGTAGTCCAAAGGTTATGATAATCACCTATAATTATCAAAGACATGTAAACTTCCATTCAAAATAAGTGTTTAATAAAAATGTTTCACTCTAGAGATAAAAGAAAATTACAGATGGAAAATATTTAGCCAGGCATGGTGATCATTTCACAACTGCAAGTTTTAAATTTTCTGTGTGATGACAAAGCCTACAGTTCCGGCACTCAGAAGCCCGAGGCAGCAAGATTATTATGGATTCAAGACCAGTGTGGGCTACATAGCCAGTTCAAAGCCAGCATGGACTACACACTGAGCTTTGTCACAAAACAAAACAAACTGAAAGTCAAAACATAACAAAACAAAACAAACAAAAAACCCCACATTGAATTCAAAGATGAACACAAATAATTTAAAACTGCTGATTTTCTAAGATAATGGAATTTTTATAATACTCATTATACAACAATTTGAAAAATAGCCAGACAGGGATGATGTTTAAAAATAGGGTCTAAATTGCAGAAAATAGATCAAGAAAAAGTAGAGCAACTATTGAGAATATGCAATTATTCATAACAGTGTACTTCTAAATATGCACTTTCTATAACTTTTAAACTTGTAATTCCTACAAATAAATATGAGATGTAGTTTAAATTATCAAGTCCCATCTTTTAAACTTCATTTCATTTGAAAATCGAGTATTTAAATTTTTACTTGTTGTCTTAAGGTGAAATGCAGTGAAACAAAATGACTACATTCAGTGGGAGAAAATTTCGACCTTGATACTGGCAAAACAATGTTGTTTTAAAGTATCATGTTGAATTCTACATTTACCAAAAGCTGCATATTCTTGATTTTCATGCTCAAATATTCCTCTTGTCTATCATATTAGGTGTGAACTATCATCTTCTTTCATGTACGGTGACAAGAAATGATTCAGTCTTTAATGTACAGATCAACACGTACACTATAAGAAGACCTTAATTTTCTAGCCTTCTTTTTAGATACTAACCTGTATTTCCCAGGTACATAGCTAAATATAGTCAGAAATGTGACTGTAATCAAAACATGTGCAACACCTGCCTTACATTTTAGGGAAAAATCCAGGGTTCTATCCCTTTTGCTGCAGATATAATAAATGATGGCTTATCAGACAGCCTTGCAAGTGGCTGCAGTGCTGCATGCTAAGTGGGCCAGGGAGGTGGTGGGTTAGCAGCTCTGCCAGCTAGTTTTGAAAGCTCACATTTTTATGTTTCCTGTTTGAGAAGGGAACAGTCTACTTTGGAAGAGCAATTAGCTTTTTTTCATCATTAACTTCATGTGTAATAATAAGAATCAAAAATGTTTGATACTCATTTAGTTTGCATTAATTGATGATCTAAGTAAACCTAAAATACAAAAAGTTATAGTTATATTTTTATCCTTAACTCAAAAGATCCAGAGATTATCGAGTGCTATCTGGTTTAGCTGACATTTCCACATACTCCACCAGTAAGATGTTCTGCCTTTGTTCCCTTCAGGAATTACGTACCTGATGATGAAATAAAGATGCAACTAGAAACTTGAAGTTCTCATTTAGAGCCATGAAACTGGAATAAGTATTCATAGTTTTCTTAAGAAGGATAGATGAATTTTGTGCAAAGAATTTTCTAATATTATTTCAATATGAATTAATTGTCCAGCAATCTTGAATTTAATACCAGCAATGAAATATTTTGTTGTGTGTGAGAAATATATAAAATGTTGAAATGGTGACTTATAACCCATGTCCACGTAGACTTATTAAATTTTCTGACCTTTGTAACTTCACCAGAGGTTTAGTGTTTCCATTTAACTTGAATTTTACCATGAAGAAGAGAGATGTTAAATCTTTTCTCTGCATTGGTTGCTTCCTTGGTGCCGTTTTGTGGTAGTTGCAGGTATCTCTGACATTATCAAATGGATTGACATTTTAAGTATTCTCAGTGCTCAGTAGGCACTAATTCAGCAAACGCGGATTGTTAACTTCTTTCCTGGTGGCACAGCAAGTGATGTGTGTCTGATTAATCACAGTGGTTGAAGTGAGATCAGAAGGCAGTTTGTTGTTAAGCTTCTAAAACTGTTGTCATTGCAGATTCACCTGGAGAGACCTGTTAGGAAGACTCTGAGAGTGAAGAAGCTCCATAGCCCACAGGGTGCACTGAACCTATTAACCCAGCCCAGCAGGAATACTTAAGACTCTCCCAGTATACAGCACG
This sequence comes from Myocastor coypus, assembly GCA_004027025.1. Lineage (NCBI taxonomy): Eukaryota > Metazoa > Chordata > Mammalia > Rodentia > Myocastoridae > Myocastor > Myocastor coypus. The sequence goes on from PVJA010025243.1 coordinate 7,646, forward strand.
GCCATATTTCTAGCATATTTTTTATAAGGCCAGCTTAATCTTTTACATCGCAGAAATTTTAATTTGCTTTATACTCTACATTGAAGTTTCACCTTTGATACATTGTGAGTTCAGAATGTATATGTTCTAAAAAAATGAGAAACATAAGTCATTTTACACATGAGTCATTTTTCACTGTTTGGGCAGTTTTATTGGCTAAGGCCTTGTAGTCTGAACATTAGGGCTACTGAGACTTCAAAGCTCATATTATTTATGCTATCTAGAATATCAAATATTAAGATATCAGTAAATAGAAAGACTATTTCAGCTTTTATCTGAAACTCATTTTCCATAAAGCATGGTTAGGTGTATAATCTTCAGCATTTTTAAATAACTCATCAAATAATGATTTGTGTTGTACATTTATTTAAATATCTTTGACATTCAGATTCCCATAAGCAAAGAAAAAAAAAAACAGTAAAGAAAGAACGAAAAGTTTGCACTGGAACCTTTACAAACATTTTATATAAGACACCTAAATTACTGCAGAACAGCCGATCATTGCTCACTCCAATTTCCCTCATGAGGGTTAGGGTATCAGTATATGCAAATGTGGCAAATGTGGGGATATTGTCAGCCACAAAGGCCAGTTTTCTATTCTTCTTCCTGTGTATCTAGGGGATATCTAAGGGATCAAAAGCAAACAAGCAAATAAAAATCAAGCAAGCAAACAAGCAAGCAAAAGGAAAGAAAGAAAGAAAGAAAGAAAGAAAGAAAGAAAGAAAGAAAGAAAGAAAGAAAGAAAGGAAGGAAGGAAGGAAGGAAGGAAGGAAGGAAGGAAGGAAGGAAGGAAGGGGAAATTGAGTAATTCAATAGAAGTCATAGTTTAGGTTCCTACAGTTTATTAAATACGGGGTCGTACTTAATGACAAGTAGAAGAAAATTCAATGAGTCTGTTATGCAGTTTGTTCTGTGTACTTTATATTCTACTCTAGGGTACTGCAATCACCTTATTTTTCCTAAATCCCTAAATCTAGTACATATAGATTTTCTCTATTGTTAATTCACTAAATCTCCTATAGACTGTCAATAGCAACCACCATGTTTATAAGTCAAAAGGTAAACATTCATCCTCCACTCATGTGAGCAGAAGAGTACCACCTGGACCTCTACAGAATGTTGTTCATTTTGCCTTCAGTGTGTACACTTTCATTTTCAAGATTTCTGTTCATTATGTCATTGCAGAATAATTGAACTGCATTAATATCACTGTAATAATTGATAGAAAAATATCAGCCAATATTACCTAAATTGAATAGAGGTACAAACCAAATAAATGCACTCACTTGTACATTTCCTTCAGTTCATAATGTACTATTGAGAAGATAAAATTGAAAGGATATGAATATGGGAATAAAGACGAGTAGTTACTGTTATGGTTACACGTCATACCTCATCTTGAAAAAGTACAAGGGAGCCATTCTGAGATGATGGCCTTGTGAGTCTTAATCTAAACCCTGGTACATCTGTGCGTGCGTGTGTGTGTGTGTGTGTGTGTGTGTGTGTGTGTGTGTGTGTGTGTAATTCATAAGGTGATTTTGAGAACTTAAATGATAGAAGGATATTGAAAGTCTGCAACATCCTGTAGACGGGGATCACTAGGAAAGAGAAAGTAAAGCAACTCTCTCCTGACACGCCACTTAGTGCAGCCTCCTTAGTTTCTTCGTGGTTACCAACCTCCTAGTGGCCTGGAGGAGTGTGTGTCTCAGAAAGGATATTCACATCAACTGCCGCAATTTTTAGATTGAAAACCAGCCATTTCCCTGAACCAGATATATCCATGACATGGCAAATTTCTCTTACTATCCAAAAATATTTTTCGTAGGTTTCGTAGGAAGTTTTCTGAGCAGAGACTCTAATTAATAAAATATGTTTGAACAGTTAGATAAATTTTTTTTACTTGCAAAACTACAAGTGTAAGAAAGATGTTTAGGTTGATCACTGATAGCACTGAGTATTGTCTCTCCATCTCTCACTCAGAGAATGTGCCTTGGAGAATTTCTGCGTCTCTCAAATGAAGAATTGTGTAGATGAGAGGGTGAACACATTCCTTCTCTTAGACAGAAACAGAAACATTAAAAACTGAAGGATGCATCCCATCATGCATATCTTCAAAATCCCTCATACATATTGTTGAACATTTATTAAATGAGTATTTAAAAGATATAGTTTGTTGATATATATCTTTATAAAAGAAAACTAAAATTGACAGGAAATAGTAAGCAAAACAGACATAAATATAAATGCTAACAAAATTTTGCAGATGAATTTGAGTTGTCGTAGTTGTATTTGATAAGCTGAGGTATTCTATGAATAAAGGCAGGACCACTTGCAGCAAATGAAAAGCAAGTGTGTGATCCCGCAGCGAAGTCGCAGCATTTGATCTACTTTTCGTGACCTATTATCTTTCAGAGGCCTTTCTTTTACATAAGTCATCACCTGCGTAGCTGAAAGGACATCTTATGCAGAGTGGGAATAAGAAAATAGGTGAGAACACATATTAGAGAGAATTGGAAACTCAAAAATTCAACCACTTAAGTTTATCATATTACAGGAATTTATTAACAGTGACAATGAATCAATAAAATGAAAGATTCATCCAGGAGTCAAAGATTATAAGAAAAACATCTTATCTTCATATTCAACTTAAAATACTTTCTTAAGAAGGTCATCACAGAGTATATTGATCACACTATATTTTCTCTTTTGTTACCAACTATTTCAAATTATCACACAGGACTTCAATGAAAACAATAAAGAGCTTTAGAGAGAAAAGGTTATGTATTGTGGGTGCATTCTAAGTAAGAAAAGTGTAGCCCTACCTATTTAGAAATGTATGAAGAAAAATGTTACACTTCATGCCAAAACTTACCTGCAATACTATTTTCTTTAAATCTTTGCTTCCTCTACTTTGTGGTGTGTTTAGAAGATGATATAGTATAAAGACTAAGAAGTCTCATACAGGAAGTTTCTCTGTAGACAGTAGGAATACGAAACTTCATCTTTACACACTTCATGGGCCTTCATAGCTTGACAGTAACTTGAACTTGGGTTTCTCTTTTTTTATTTATTTTTGGTTTTAATACAAATTCTTTTTTTTTTTTTTTTTTGTCTTTTTTGAGACAGGGTCTCGCTATGCAGTTGAGGCTGGCCTTGAGCTCACTTTTGTAGCTCAGGCTGGTCTCGAAATCGCACCAATCCTCCTGCCTCAGCCTCCCGAGTGCTGGGATTACAGGCGTGCGCCACCACTTCGGCTAATACAAATTCTTGTTATGGAGTTCAGACTTACAGTGATATTGTTGTCTCAGCCTCCTGAGTGCTGTCATTACAGAAGTGTGCCACCACCCCTTGTTTTGGGACTGGGGTCAGCATGGCATGCCCAGGGCTTGGGGGCTGACACAGTATGAAGTACTGGAGATTGAACTCAGGACCTTGCTCTTGCCAGGCAGGTGCTTAGACCACTGAGCTATCTCCCAGCCCTTAACTTAAAATTTAGCCATTGGTCTTATTTTCTAGAAGGTAAAAAAAAATGCTGAAATATTAATGTTTTGTACATTATGTTCATTTCTGATACTTCTTTAATCTAATGAAAGTAGAGATACAACATACTTTCACAATTTGTACTTACTACTTAAATGATTAAAGATGATAGTGATAAAATATTAGGAGTATTTTTGTTAAAAAATAATTATCCATGTTGCAATGGTGCTGTTGAGACTGTTAAGAACTTCGGTGCCTTTCTGAACTGGATTTGAGCAACTGAAGTTCATTCTGTTCTCTGAAACCTATCAAGTAACAGAGCCTTTGTCTGAGATTCACATTAGTCTTTCATTCAGCTCTGCCTCACGCATCGTCTGTGGTCTCTAACCTTCTGTTATTGTTGTGCATGTAACTTAGTCCCTCAGATTAAAGACAAGAACCTGTGTACAAGAAAATGATGTTTTTTTCACTGTAAGAAGATGACATTGGTATCTTCCTTTGTAAGTAGCCATTTCCTTAGTAAGAAGCCATTCATTTATAGTTTCCTAGTGTTTCCACATCTTTGTTCATCATTCATCTTTCTATTACCACCTCAGAACTTTCAATTAGTAGGTAATGGCATTTTATTTTGCTTGAAAACTAAATAACTATTTTAAAATTGCTAATGAAAATTTTACCTTAGGAGCACCTGTATCCATTTAATTACAACTAAGAAAAATTCAGAAGTTGCTTCTTTTCCTTAATGTAGTAATTAACTATTATTTCCTAGTATTCGAGTTCATGCTTTTTCAAAAAATTGTGCCCCACTTTTCTTCAGTAAGCACATTTGCTAGGATTCTCCACAGAAATGTAATATCACATACCCTTACATACACATACACTGCAGTGTGAATCGAATGCCCCTCTGAAGCTCACTCCCAAATGTGTACAGATGTTAACAGTGCTTGGAGACAGGGCCTTTGAGTGCAAAGAAGGACTGGAGATGATGGTCAGGATCACAGGAAGGAACTAATGACTCTGAAAAGAAGAACAGGACTTGGCCACTTCTGGCTCTGTCTTACCACATGGCACCCTCCTATGTGTGGAAATGCAGCTCTCATTAGATGTCAATGGCTTGATATTGAATTTCTCATCTTCCAAAGACATGATATAAGGAAATCTTGAACCATTATAAATTACTTTGTCTGTGGTATTCAGATTATAAGAATAGAAATGACTATATATGTAACACATGCACACACACATACACACACACACACACACACACACACACACACACACACAGAGTCTCCTCACATTAAATATCTTGTGCAGACTAGGCATGGTGGCACATGCCTATAATCCCAGCGCATGGGTAGTTGAAAATAGGCGGATCACTACAAGTCTGATCCGTGTAGTGAGACCCTGTAGAACCTGTAAACCTTGTCCTAAACACATCATAAATAAATAAATAACTCATGCAGCTACGTGGGCTGAAAATCTGAATATATGTGGAAAGAATCAGCAAGCTGGAAATGGTAGAGGAGCAACGCAAATTCAAGGGCCTGACAATCAGAAGAAGCCAAGGCCCAGTTTCAGGCCAAAGCCCAGCAAACTCAAAGCCAGGAATAGTCAGCATCTCAGTCTGGGTCCAAGGCAGGGTAACAACTGCTGCTTAAGAGCAAAGGCAGGCAGGTTTCTCTGGGAGGATTTTAGCCTTTGGCTCTACTCAGTCCTCTGTTGGATAAGGCCTTCCACATTAAGGTCCCAATCAGTTTATAAATAATGTATCAACTTAAGCATTACATTTAGTCAAAAGAACCTTCACAGAAATTCATAGGATAATGTTTGAATATTAGGCATTTTATGACCTAGGACTATGGTCTGAATGATTATATCCATTAAAATTTATGAAAGGAGGCTTAATAATCAATGTAATATTAGGAGGAGGCATGGTTTGAGGAGGGGATTAGATTGTGAGCACAGGGCTTCTGAGTGTGGGCCTAAAGCACTTCAAGGAAAGCTGCTCTGCTCCTACCATCTCATCACCTGGAAGCTACAGTGAGCATTGCACAGTTGCTAAATCTGCATGGCCTAGATTATGGATTTCTTGCTTCTAGGCCGAAGAGAAATCTTCTGCATAAGCCATACACTTTGAGATATTTTATTATAACAACCTGGATAGACTAAGACACCCATGCAAAGAGACATAAAATTAACCCACAGAAAAACTACCATCAAAACATTCTCACTTTATTCTTCTAACTTAGCTCTTAGAGGAATCCTGCTAATGAAGGACTATATGAGAAACTCTTTGGATGACAGTAAATTATTTGTATTTATTAACTTTACTGTGAAATCACTTTACAGTATAAATTTACAGACCTGGAATATTTACACAATTAGATTTTAGGAAGAAAATAATTCACTTCATTCCCACGAAGATGTATAAAATGTATGGCAAAAGTAGAACGATAGAAAGGAAATCCCTTTTGTAAAACGAAAGGATTTTGACAACGTATTGCCAAGTCTGTTTCAAGATCAGTAAGCAGTGCAGGTAGGCCAGCACACTGGAAAGGTGGCCTGCAATTTCATGTGAGATCTGTAAATGCTAACTTCAAAACTGTGCGCTCTGCAGGAGCTGGGAAAGAGGAAGCCTGGAAACGAAATGCAAAGCTATCTCAAGTACCAGAGACTCGGAAGGCCATGTGCCAACTTTTTGCTCAATGAATGAGTAAATAGATACTTAATTATTAATAAAAGAATTATGAAGAAAATTCATAATAATTAAATTTTCAAATAAACATTGCACATTTTGTATTTTAAATTCTAACACTGCATATATTTTAAATTCACATTACTCTGTGATGAAAAGATCCACATGTGAAGAGATTTGAGGGGCATAATAAAGGTGTAAAATCAATAGTACTAGCTTAGAGGGGGCAAATAAAAATCATAAATTTTATGTAAAAAGAGATTATCACAAAACATATTGGCAGCCAAGAAATTTACCTATGACTAATAGTTGAGTTAACTGTACATGAAACGTCTAAAATTATGTTAAATATATTCCTCCCATAGAATTTATTATTCATTTAAATAATTATATTTCTTACTACAGTTATTTGTAAAAAAAAATGATGTACATATATAGAATATACATAAAAACCTTACAAGTTGAAAATGCTTGGTAAAAATGATCATTTTGAAGACTGGGCATGCTGCTCATAATCGCAGATCTTGGGAGGCTGAAGACGGGAGAACCACTGAGTGCAATCTATGTAGTGAGACCCTGTAGACTCTCTTACGTATGTAAAAAATGATCATTTTAAGTAGCATATATCTAAAACATTATGCTATAATCATTTTGAAAAAGTCATTACTCACATTTGCTAACTTCTTCATTGTGATGTAATAAGGAAGTATTTGCAATGGAAAGAAAAACTTCATCAAAATAGCAAGATTCTTAGCATAAATTGCATGAATAATGAAAGAGAAACTACATAGAATATAGAACCACTGGAAATTCCTGCTCAGCATCTAAATTGTAAAGGGGATGGGTGAAGATTGAAAGTATAAAAAGACAAGCATGAAAAATGGAAACCATATTCATTCTACTTTTGACTATTCAAACTGCTCACAGGAGATTTGAATAAGATTTTAAATGTTAGACAAAATGCAATGTAATTTGCATTAACTCCTGTAGCCATTCTTATTTGGGGACAAATTATATTTTACAAAATTCCTTCTAGAAATTTCTGGATATTCCAAGAATTGTGCCTCATATAATCACACCCGAATCTGTCTTCTCCTGCATTTACTATTTTCTTCTCTTTATGTTTTATTTTTCCTGTTTTACAAATTTCTTCATAGTAAGTGCAGGAGTAACAATATTGTTTAGTTTTAATTTACCACTCAGTTTTATTAAAGAATATTTTTGTTTGTGATTTTTCTTTCATCACCTTCACAGATCTTTGTAGACACAGGCAGGTGTACATGTGAAATTGGACATGGAGATCATTTTGATGCCAGAATGATTCTGCTCAGCATCAATGATCTCCTCACATGCATCTGGCTTCCCCTTCAAGAGGTCAGTTTCCAAGTTCACTCATATGCCTTGGGAAGAAGAGCTCACTTGTGCTGAACCTGTGAATTAGAGCAAAGGACTGTAATGACAGCAGTGCCATTACATTATTTTTATTGTATTCAACAATGCAATAAAAATAATGTGCTAAAATGTCTTTGCTCTTTTTCAGTTAATATCATCCTATACCACAAAACAGCATTCATTAGCCCCAAGGAGATTAAGCCTTAGATGAGTCTATTCAGACTCTCATGAAAATAAGTTGTGTAGAATGATTAGAGCCTGGATTTGTTTTTTTCCTGATAATAAAATAGCACAACTGGAGCTGATGGGTCACTCTTCTCTGCTTACCTGAACCTGGGCAATGTCCCAGGACAAACTCCAACCTTTGTCCTAAGACTTGCTACTGGATGACAGAGATAAGGAAAACGAGGACTCCTGAGCTTTCCCTGAAATTATAAACCAGAAGGCATGCACAGGAGACCTGCCAAATTGACCTGCAATAGTCTTTCCTCACTTGGAACTCACTAAATTTTCATTGATATGGGCATGCACTCAATTCTATGATATATGCTCAATTATAACAATATTCTGTTTATTATAAGCAGGACAGAGACAGTAGGTACAGGTGACATAACTCAGCGCCCCGACAATCCAATTGTTAATCGTGCTCTGGAAGATGCAAAAGGAGTCATTCTAGACACTAGGTACAACATTTTAATGTTAAACCCAATGTCCTCAAATACAGGTGCCTTTTTTTGTTTCTTGCTATCAGAAACCCACTTAATTTGAATGTTCTGCTGATTATCTAAACTTTTCTGTGTAAGTAACATCTGTGTCAAAGTTCAGCTAAAAAAAAACAGTTTCTGGAGCTATATATATTTGATATGGAATGTCACTGTGCAGCTCAGACCCATTGTGATGTTCCTGTTTTCAGCCTCCCCAGCACTGGGGTAACAGGCATGTGCCACCACACCTGGACAGAATTACCAGCTCAGCACACCCACAGGCTGGGCCAGCCCAGTATTTGGTAGCAGGGCTAGAACCCAGGTCTCTGTCCTTGCCTAATGAGGCACTTAGTCCACTGAACTATCTTGCAAGCCCTCAGATACTTTTGGATTTATGGGCCCCTATTGAAAATAATTATATTCAAACCAGTTAAATTCTATAAATTGGAATCTGTTACTTTTTTTCCTTTTCATTAATTTTAATTTTATTTTTCATTTTGAAAAGGAAAAGTCAAAAGCAAAAACAAACATCAGAAATAATGACAGAAGCAGATATGTTATAGATTTTCAGGACAAGACTAGCTGATTAACAATGGTTGATGTGTTATCTATTTTTGTCATCAAATCTGGTGCTCATATTAACAGATATAGTTATGTATGATGGGACATATAATTGCATATTACTGCTTGTTTTCCAGAAACCTTAAATTTTTGTTCTTAATCGTCATGTTTTTCTTTTTGTATTTTTTCAAAAATTTATTTTGAGGAGAGTATAGTAATAACTGATATGATATTAGAAATGGTACACTTTTAGAAGACCAAGATGACAAATATTCAAGCATGGTTTTTGACATTTTATGCATTGCTGTCCTCAACGTAGTTGCTTAGGTCACAGATATCAGCATAGTTAGTAAAGGTGAAAATTCTACACATTAACTGCTATTTTGAAAAAAAAACTCGCAGAAATTTTTAGTGCAATCACCTCAGACATCTTGTATATGTACTTTCATATTTTTACCACTGTCTTCTTTCCCCTATTTTTTCTCCTTTCTCTTCTTTTCATTGTTTAATCATTAAATTCCATTTCTTTCTGTTTTATTATATCTGTTATAAGTTTCAGGATTTCTTTTTTTGGGTTCTTGAACTAGTACCACTAGGGAGATTATATATTTACAGACGTGGGACTGATTTACTTCACTTAAGTGTATAACCTCTAGTTGCATCCACTTGCTTATGAATGCTTTGAGTTTTTCTTTGTAGCTGACTAATACTCCACTATATAAAAATACCACATCGTTTTTGTTCATTCTTCATGTGATGGGCATTTTGGTTGCTTCCAAGATTTGGCTATGACAAATTGTGCTGCTATAAACTTGATTGTACATATATCACTTTGGTACAATATTTTCAGTTCTTTTGGGGAAAAAAAACAGAAGGGGAACTGCAGGATTGAATGAGACTTCCAGTCCTATTTTTTTTCAGAAGTCTCTACACTGATTTCCATAGTAGTTGTATCAGTCTACATTCCCACCAGAAGTGGATATGGGTTCTTTTTTCCCTACAACCTCTCCGCATTTGTTGTTAGTTCATTTATTTATAATAGCATTCATTCTGGGGTGAGATGTTGTCTCAATGTTGTTTTAATTTGCATTTCTTGAATAGCCAATGATATGGAGAATGTTTTCATATATTTATTTGCCTCTTGTATTTCTTCCTCTGAAGAACTTTTTTTTTTTTTTTTTGGTTTTGGATCTACAAATATAGTGCATTACATTTATAGATTTGTGTATGTTGAACCATCCTTGCATTCCTGGGGTGAATCCTACCTGGTCACAGTGAATATTTCTTCATGAGTTGCTGTTCATGAGAGAGATTGACCTGTGGAGTAATCTGCCATTATTCTGGTAGGTTTTCCTTTAAATTTGATATTTATTTTCTCTAACAACTTTTAGTATGTTATTGGTGTGCTGAATTTCAGGGATCTTTATTATATGCCTGGTTGTGGTTTTAATAGAGTTGATGTTATTTGGAATTCTGTATGCCTCAGTTACTGAATGTCAGATTGTTTGCCCAGATTTGGGAAGTTTTCTGCTATTAATTCTGCCTATATTCTTTTTATATCATTTATATTGAATCCTTCTTTCTCATTCATGCCTATTAGTCTTATGTTGTTCATCTTTGCATTGTTTCATAGCTATCAAATTATTCTTTTCTAGATACTAGCTCTTTCCTTACATTTTCACTAACTGCTACAGTGTCTTCATGGCCTGAAAGTCTATCTTTACTGTCATTCAGATGGTTTTGCCAACTTTTAATTAAGTTTGTAATCTCCTAAATATGTCTTTTAATCTATGTCATAAGGTCTATTTCTTCTCCGTGTTGCTCATTCAAGGTTTTCATCATTTTTCTATTCTCCTTTATTTTTTAATCAGCATGTTCTTTAGAAACACTTAGTAATTCTTTCATGATAGTTACCATTTCTCGTTTCACTTGAGAGATTGTTTCTGATCTGATTTCCTCTGAAGTATTCTGCATTTTTTTCTTTACTTCAGATACTGTTTTTTCAGGATTTCAGGTCTAAAAATTTAAATTTCTTCTATGCTACTACCTCCTGCATTTGATTGGGGTGTGCTTGGGGACAGAGAATGCATTCTGCTCCTTCTCTTTGTTATTTTGTATTTCAGAGAGATCTTATTTTAATTTATGTAATACTGTTTTATAAGTGTTAGCTAGTAGCCATATCACTGTGATCAGAGCCTCTCTATACAAAGTCTGTTCTTTAGGTATCTTTTCTGGGCCAGGGAGTTTTGTTTTGTGTGCTCCTGGGATTTTGTCCTCTCTAATGATTGAGATTGAGATATTGGTTGCTGTTTGGTGCTGTCCTCTTTCCTTCAATGTAGGGCTTTGGGAGGCTATTACCCAAGTGCCTCCCAATATTATTACCTAAGAGATAGCATGTGGTTAAGGTGAATGCATTTAAAACATTAATAATGGCTAATGAGATTTAGCAATTAACGAATTTTTATAGCTAATGGATTTGTATTTTAGACCATAATAGCAAACATGGCTGTATAGCTAAGCAAATATTAAATTGCTAATTTTGCCGGGTGTGGTGGCACATGCCTGTAATCCCAGCACTTGGGAGGCTGAGGCAGGGGGATCGGTGCGAGTTCGAGACCAGCCTGGGCTACAAAAGTGAGCTCAAGGCCAGCCTGAACTGCATAGCGAGACCCTGTCTCAAAAAAAAATAAAATAAAATAAAATAAAAAATAAAAATAAATTGCTAATTTATATTTAAGTTTGTTCACCTAATTTCTATCTGATCACCTCCCTTTTATATATCTGGAGACTTCCGGGTAGATTAGTTCACCCCAGTTACCTGTTGTCACTTCTGTCTGGAAAGCATGTTTCTGTAGATCTGGGCCCCACCAAGACTAGCAGTATGTCTCAGCCTACTGGTTCAGGATCTACTGAACTGGAAATTGACTAGCTGGGCCTGACTGGTGTCAGGCTGCTGAGAATGGCTTCTTCCTTCTGTAAACCAGGGAAGTGAACCCTCCATGTCTTGCTGGCTACATGTTCTGCTCCTTTCTGAGACTGCTGGATCTCCTGCCTAGCCATTCTGGAGGTAGTTCAGCTGCAGAGTCCCAAATGAAGCTGCTCTGCTAGAGTTCCTTTCTGGTTGATCCCAAACTGACCTGATGGTTCTGTTGTGGAGTTCCCTCTGTTACAATTTTTTCATTGTTCTCTTTAAATTTTATTTCTTAGGGGCCTGGGAGATAGCTCCATGGCACAAGTGCCTGCCTGGCAAGTGCAAGGTCATGAGTTCAAACCCTAGTCCTGCAAAAAAAAAAAAAAAAAAAAAAATTTCTTAGACTAGGACATTATCTCTGAGCTAAAACCTGATTTGAACAATAGGCATGAACACAAGGAATAGGTAATTGCTTCTGTGAACATAGTTTATAGTAGCTGCTTTCTGTTATATTTCTAATTAATTCATTGGCATTTATTAGGATATTATAGTTGAAACTAACAAATAACTGTTTAAAAATACTTGATGCCAGTTCAAATATTGTATGTACTTGTATTCAGGAAAACAACAAAATACAGGCAAATAGACCTTAACAGTAGTGGGTTATCAGCAGAACTGGCGATGTCAGAAATCGTTAACTTGAGTCTTTTAAACTCAGCATTTAAATATGGCTTTATTTTTTATATGTTATGATTAGACTTTTCTTCTGGGTAGTTAAGACAAATTAAAGCAAGACCTATATAACTAAAAATGTAACTTTTGTGTCTGAGAAGGTCAGTCAGATAACCTCAGGATTTACCCTGAAACCACGTACAGCAGTTTGTAAATATTTTGTCAGTGTCAACCATCTGGACGAGTCACAGCCATTGCTTGACCAGTTTGCTCTCTATGAAGGCCTGAGAGAGTTTATTCTCTCTAGGTGATGTTCCTTAGGTACACTATTCATCACTAATCACTTACCTCTGTGGCTCCATAATCTTCTTTAACAGAAAATTTGGGACATCACTGACTTACAAGATGCTACAGTACAGGTTCTCTTATGTCCTGAGTCCTCCCAGGACTTGAAGGGCTAGGGCAAATCTATTGGCTATCATTTTAGCTCTTATTTTTCTCTAATTTGTGGCTTATAAACTTTAGTTGTTAACTTTAGTTGTTATCCAGAAGAAAAGCTTAGTACAGGGGCCAATTCGCTTGCCTCCCCGCTCATGTTCCTCTCCCAGGCGGGAGCTTTCTTTGCCCTAATAAATCTATTCTGCTAAAGAAAAAAAAAAAAAGAAAAAGAAAGAAAAAAGCTTAATGATATCATTATCATAGAACAAAGGCAGTTGAGCTGAAATCACTGTCTTAGACACAACATAGAACTGGTATTTTCTGACCATCATTGATATTCTAATCTTTTTTTTATATTCTAATCTTTAATTCCCTATAGAATGTGAAAAAAAACCCAATTATGTATTTTCCATAGAAATTCAGAAATTAAACCATATACAGCATTGTAGCAGGTTAATCCTATGACAGTTTTTCTTATCTCTTATTTTACAAAATTACCTTTTTTTTTTTTTTACACAGTTTTACTTGAGAGAGAGAAGAGCAATAACTGATATGACATTATAGGCTATATGCTTATAATTTTGAGGACCAGAATGACAGGTATTCCAAGAATGGTTTTAGTGTTATCCATTGCTATCTTCAGTGTAGTTGCTTAGTTCACAGATATTAGCACATATATATTGTCAGTGTGAGAATTCTACCAATTAACTTCTACTTTGAAAAACCTCAGGGAGATTTTTAGGACCATTGCCTTAACCATCTTGTTTACACACATGTATTGACTTGCCTCTGCCATGTTTCCTAACTTTTCTCCTTGCTCTCTCTTCATTCTCGAATGCTTAAATTCTTGCTTTCCACTTAACTGTGTTTCTTCTTTTGAGGTTCTACATCAGGGATACTATATGATATATTCACATGTGGGTCAGATTTATTTCACTTACGAATAGATCTTCAAATTGCATCCACTTATATGAGAAAGTTTTGAGTTTATTATTCTTTATACCTGAGTAGTACTCCATTGTAAAAAAGTATCGCATATATTTCACCTGTTACTCATGTGATGGGCATTTTAGTTGTTTTCAAGATTTGACTATAAGAAATTATGCTGCTAGGCACACATATATCACTACGCCATGATGTTTTCAGTTCTTTTGGGAAAATTTCCAGAAAAGAGGATAGCTGGATTGAATGGAATTTGCAGTCCTACTTTTTAAAGGAGTCTCCTCACTGATTTCCATAATGGTTGCACCAGTCTACATTCCCACCAGTAGTGAAGAAGTGTTCCTTTTTCCCCACAGCCTTTCCAACATTTGTTCTTTTGGATATCCATTCTTTCTGGGTTGAGATGGTATCTCAGTGTTGTTTTAGTTTGCATTTCATTAATGTTTAGTGATGAAGAGAATTCTTTCATGTATTTATTACCTTCTAGTATTTCTTCTTTTGCAAAATGTATGTTCATCCCAGATGCCCATTTCTGCATTTGGCTTAAATTTGAGGACCCTAATTTTTTTTTAGTTCTTTATAAATTCAAGAGAGAAGGCCTTTGTCTGAATATTTATTAGTGAAGATTTTTTCCAAATTTGTGGGTTGTCTCCTCACACCATTGGAAATTTCTTTTGACATACAACAAATTTTCAATAAGAGGAGGTCCCAGTTGTTAATTTTTTCAAATATTTCCAGCGTAGTTTCATTTTTGTTAGTGAACTGTTTGCTTATTCCTATGTCTTCAAGATTTCTCCTACTTTCTCTTCCAGATTTGGTGTTAATGTTTTAATGTTTAGATATTTAGTCCATTTTGACTTCAATGTAGTACATGGTGATAGATCTGGCTTAAGTTTTAATTTTTAGCATGTAGAAATTTCGTTTTTCCAGCATTATTTCAGATCTACTTTTTTTTTTTTTTTGCCAATACAATGCAAATCTTATCACCATAGCTTTGTAGTAAAACTTCAGATCAGTAATTATCATGCCTCCTTCATCCTTTTTCTTTCAACCTTTCGTTTATCAGCTGTGTACTTTCTCTTGTATGGAGACTTTCTGTAATACATAGCAGATCAGAGTATCTACCAAATCCTTTAACCAGAACAGGATTTCAGTTTGCATATTAGATTTCTCATGTCCATTAAGATTTGTCTTATAGGGTTGGGCAAATAGCTGAGTAGAATAAGCACTTTCCTGACAAGCACAAGGTCCTGAGTTCAATCCCCAGTACCAGAAAAAAAAAAAAAAAAGATTAGTCTTATATAGTTAGGGACACTCATGAGTGGTGCATACATATATTATGAGTGTTACCTCTTCCACTAGAATTTTTCCCTTTACCATTATGTAGTGGCCATCTTTACTTCTTTTTATCATTATTGTTTTGAAGTATATTGTTGAATTTTGCTTCTTAATCCACTATGCCAGTCTATTTCTTTTAATTGGTGAATCAAGTATATTTACATGGATGGTTATAGTTGAGATGTATTGACTTATGATTGACATGTTATTTGCCTGCTTTTGTATACCACTTTTTCTTCTTTGTTTAACTGTTTACCCAATTTGTTGGGTTCTTTCTGTTCTCATTTGCAGAGTCCTGGTCATTTTGGTCCCTCTCTTGAATATCTTTTAGTAGTTCATGTAAGGTTGGCTTTGTCATCATAAAATTCTTTAATTATCTGTTGTCATGGAAGTATTTCATTTCTCCATCAAATTTGAAAGAGGTTTTTGCAGGGTGTAGTACTCTGGGCTTGAATTTTTTTCATGGGATAATTAAAATACTCTGCTCCATGCTTTTTTTCACTTGATGGTTTTTGAAGACAAATCTGCCATTAGTCTGATGAGTTTTCCTTTAAATGTGATCTTTTTGTTTTCTCTAACAGCTTTTAGTATATTGTTCTTGTGATGATTTTCTGGGATCTTAACTATCATATGTCTGGGTGTGTTTTTAATTTGGTTCATATTATTTGGTGTTCTATATGCTTCAGTTACTGAATGTCAAACTGTTTTCCCAAATTTGGGAAGGTTTTTGCTGTTACTTCCTCCCACATTTTTATATCATTTGTATTGGCTCCTTTCTCACTGATTCCTCTTAGTCTCACATTGTTCATCTTTACATCATCTTTTTTTTTTTTTCTTGTTTCAGAACTTTTGTTTGTTTATTTATTTATTTTTATGGCCGGCTCAGCCTGCCCTCAGGGCAGGGCTGGTGCAGCATGTGGTGCCGGGGATCGAACCGCGGTCCCTGCAGCCACCTAAGCTTTTCTAAGCAGGCGTTTTAGACCACTGAGCCATCCTGCCGGGCCCCTGCATCATCTTGCAGATGTTGAATTATTTTTTTCTGCATCCTAGTTGTTTTTAAGAGATCCTTTCTTAAGCCGGGAGTGGTGGCGCACACCTGTAATCCCAGCATTTGGGAGGCTGAGGCAGGAGGATCGGTGCGAGTTCGAGACCAGCCTGGGCTACAGAAGTGAGCTCAAGGCCAGCCTGAACTGCATAACGAGACCCTGTCTCAAAAAGACAAAAAAAAAAAAAAAGATCCTTTCTTTCCTTTTTCACGAGCTGCAATGGTGTCTTCAAAATCTGAAACTCCATCTTTACTTTAATTCAAATGGTTTTGCCAGGTTGTGACTGAGATTTTGAATTCCTGTGTATCTCTTTGAATATGTTTCATTTGATCTATTTCTTTCCTCTATTGCTTATTCAAGGATTCCATCATTTTTCTGTTCCCTTCTAATGTTTTATCAGTGCCTTCTTAGAAGCAGTTATTAATTCTTTCATTATCATTATTCTTTCTTTTTTTCTTCTTCAGAGATTATTTTTATCTGATTTCCTTTCTACCTTTCTGAAGTTGCTTCTTTAGTTCCCACACTGTTAATTCAGGGATATCTTTTTTTACTTCAGATGTTATTATTGATCTGATTTCCTCCATGCTTTTCTGTAGTTATTTCTTTACTTCAGACACTATTAATTCAGAGATTTCAGCTCTGTAAATCCCAATTTCTTCCATGCCAGTGCTTCGTGCATTTGTTTTGGATGGGCTCAGGTTATGAGATTGCATTTTGCTCCTTCTCTTTGTCATTTTGTATACAACTGTCCTCTGTCTTTGGTGTAGGGCTTTGTTGCAGTTATAACCTTAGCATCTAGCAAAATTCTTACTGGAGACATTATATACTTCAGGCAGTCATATTTTTTTATTTACAGAACTACAATAATAGCAATACTAACAATGGGTAGTTATATTTAGCTGTTGTCAAATTTTTGTAACTAATTGGTTTATCTTTTATGCGGTAAAAGCAAACATTATGTCTGTGTAGCTAATACAATATTAAATTGGGAATTTTTATTTAAGTTATTGTCCCTAAGTACCCATTCAGGCCTGTCTAATCACATCACCTCCCCTTGATGTACCTGTGGTCTTCCATGTAGTCTAGTGCACCCCTGCTATCTGTTGTCCCCTCTCTCAGTCAAGAGAGAAAGAGGGAGGACGCTTTCACAGATCTGAATCCAGCAAAGTATATCAGCTTACCTGGTCCAGATCTACCAAATTTAAATTCTGCCTGATTTGAGTCTTGCTGCTGTGCTCAGCTTCTTCCTGCTACAGCCTGTGAAATGAACCTGCTTGTACTCTCCGGCAAGATGTTCTGCTACTGGATTAGATGGCTATTTCTCCCCCTTAGCCTCTTTGCAGTGACTTCAGCTGGAGAGTTTCACACCAGCCCAGTCTGATTGAAGATGATCCTGTGAGTGTGCTGATGGTCCCACACACCCACTGGGCCTGGGATGGGGCTGGAAGGGTCCTGGGAGCAGGGAGGAAGGTCTCACTCACGTGCTGGGCTGACTGGGTCTGGAGACGTCTGGCAGGTGTATCAGAGGGCAAAGTCTCAAGACTGCTTTTATTTATGCTGTGAAAACATTTCTTTCCAATGCCTTAATGGCAACTCAGAGACATTCATAACTTTCTGCTAACTTTCAAAAAGAAATAACATGAAAACCCATTCAGGCCTGTCTAATCACACATTCTCATGTCATTTCTATCCCTCACGACTCTTCCACCATCATGTTGTATCTGGCACTGGAATTCTCTGTACAATGTGCTATGGCTGCAAAGTGTTCCTTCTGAGAAGGAAGAGGAGAGATTGCAGTGATGCTATTATGTAGCTACATATCAGTAATGGAGAGCCTGTTAATTTCCCTCTAGCCAGGATGGGTTCTTGTCCTAGCAGCCTTTGTTGTGTTGGTATGATGGTTTTCAAGGAGGTGGCACGCTTTTTTTTTTTTTTATTAAAGTGTTTACTTTGATTGCAGCCTTAAACAGCAAGGGAGAGCTCTTTAGCCCAATTCAAATTTGCTGTCCTCAGTCCTCGATAGTATGCTTTCCACTTCCATCAAATCCAGTTGAGAAAAGTGGCAGACATCTGAGTGATATTTTATGATGAGGCACCCTTTGGCCTTTATCTTTGTTTAGAGTGAGCTGCAGAATCCATCAGGATGCTTCTCAGCTTTCTGAAGACAATTCACAAATGGGGAGGACAGAGGATTTTTGCTTTTCTAGACATTAAGTATTACATCACACTCCCTTCTTGGTCTACTGATATGGGCTTCTTCAATGAGATCCAAGTACCAGAATGGTGCAGACAAAGAGTAGACACTAAGGACCACAAGCATGAAACTCTCAGCCAGTAGTTACATTGCCTCAAGAACATCCTTAAACAAAAAAATTAAAATGAAACCAACCAACAAACAAACAAAAACCCAGAATATCTACACCATGCTGTACTCTGATGTAACCACTGTTAACATTACTTGAGTCCTGAAGAGTAAGCACTCAGGTAGGGGATAAGGTGTCTGTGTTTTGCTTCATGGCTCTCCCTCTTAAAGCTTCCTTTCATATTATGGTGGATACAAAATCACATGCTTTATGTCAAAAAGTGCCTTTGTTTTTAGTTTTGGACCCTAGTTTCAAATATCCAGGAAAAGACAAAAAGTCTATTCAATATCACATTACATGGTATAATGTGAATATCTGAAACTAGAGCTTCTGAAAAAGTCGACAACGTATCTGCAACACATAATAGGTGTGAAAACCCAATTATCAAGTCGAAGCCTCTGGCCTGTCTGGAAGGTATAGTCCATGGGCAAGTGGACACAGTAAACTCGCATGGCTCCATGGCAGTCTGCAGCGACTCCACTGATGTCCTTTCCTATCAGCAAGCTCTGCCAGCATCAAGTAAATGTTTCCCCCCAAGTATCTCTTGTCCACATAGAATTTCTCACTACCAGTAATAAAATTGCAGTTATCTTATATTCCTCACAGTGATTTTCCTGATTTTTCATTTGTTCTAATAATTCAGCAGTTAAACCATTTTGTTAATTTATAGGTTTTTAATTTTGTTTTGTTGTGTTATTACATACTTACTTACCAGGGAATGAATGCCCTATTCAATGGTAATTATTAAGGTATCTCGTCTATAATAAACAGATGTCTGTTTAAACTCAGCAAAACTGGCTTTTTAAGAGAAAAAATGATGAATGCTTGTAGGTAATATATTCAACACTTAATTTTTTAATAAATATATATTTATTTATTTTTTTGTTTGTCTTTTTTTGAGACAGGGTCTTGCTGTGCAGTTCAGGCTGGCCTTAAGCTCAGTTTTGTAGCCCAGGCTGGTCTCGAACTCGCACCAATCCTCCTGCCTCAGCCTCCCCATGCTGGGATTACAGGCGTGAGCCACCACGCCCGGCTAAATATATATTTAAAATCTAAAATTTTCTAAGATGAATAGCTGGATATTTAAAGTACATTTTCCCTCTCTTATTTGGAAAGCCCTTGTTTGGCAAATGAAAATTTTTCACTTGGGGAAATAATATGAGACAATGTCTATTTTTTCAGATGGAAAGTTGAATAAAATGTCTCATCAACATGGTCATAGCTAACACACTAACTGCCTAGGAAAATGGTATTTCACTCTCTTTGAATTTGGTCTTATGGGTCCAGCAAGTCTTAACATTTTCACAGGACTCAGTGAGTGTCATGTCTTTTTAGTGATTGCTTGCTATTTAAAATGTCAAATAGTTTGGCCAGAAAGAGCAGGTTAATCCATAAAAAGTGATAATTACAGGAGCTTCCACCTAATAACTAATTAGGAATAAGGACATAGGAGTTATACTGCATTGCATTGAGGTTTGAATAAAGAGACATGAAAGCCAGATGCGCTGGTGTGCCCTTCACTTTACACCTCCTGTCCCTCTGCTCTACCTTTCTCTATAGATCCTAAAGCGGCCACTGGAGCTACAATACCAGACAACATTTACTCACTTAGCTAATACTTGAACTCTATTACTCAGAGGTTAGAAGTCAGAAGGCAATCATCCATGTCACTGATTTCAACAGAAGATAGGCACTGAACCATGTGAGACCATTTAAGGTAGGAGAATGAGCTTTTCCCATTTTACCAGTCAAAGACTAGCGTTCAAATTGTAGTCTTTTGCTGCCAAAAGAAATATTGAATCACTGGAGATTTATGCTTGCAACATGTCACATTTTAAGAAAACATGTCGTTTAATATCAACTGGCTAGTTTTAGAGAAAGGATTTAAAACACTAATCTGCCATGAGTGTTGTCACTCAATCAATAGCAAAAAGGGAAGCGTTTCACTTACTTCTTGGAAGTTATAATTTTTGTGATTGATTCCAGTGTTGCAAGAATAGTAATTACTTGAAAATGTTTAAGTTTGTAAATAGATTCTGTAAGAATGCTTATGTAATGCTAATTTGGAGGAGTCATAATAAATTTAAAATTGAAGATGAAAGAAAACCTATTTTAAAATTTTCTTTTAGTTCTCTAATGATAAGAAAAAACTGTTTCTGTTATACAAATTATTTTCCATTTAGCTATAATAGTTTTTAGCTACTCTTAAAAGAGCATACTCAAATTTTATAAGTATTTTTTTGCTAATTGTATTAGTACATGCATTTCCTTACATTCTCTTTAACTCCTTTTCAACAAAATAGGAAAAAGAATGCCAACAATATTATAACGTGATAATGCAAAGTGCTGTTTTATTCTTAGGGTACCATCCCTTTCCTTTCCTATGTCTGTTAGTGCTATTGGAAAAGCTGGGAGCAGCCTATTTTGGCAGGCATGTGGACTTCTGATAGTAACTTGCAGGGATTATAGCTTTAACATATTATTTAGATACTGTAAAGGAACACTTGAACCACAGAAGAAACAAAGACATTTAAACAAAATGGCAGGAAGCTTGCCTAATAAGTCCTATATGAAGCTAGTTGAAAAAAATGATACCATTACTTTAACACAGACAAGGTACTGTACAGTTTTGCTATATTGAATGCTTCTTTTCCATATATTTTTTTTTAAGAGAAAAATATCATTCAGGTGGTAAGCTACTCTTTCTTGAAACAATGCTTTGGCATGGGCACTGTCTGAATGAGTTTTGGAGTGAAAGACATAGAAATGTTTTTTTTTGTTTGTTTGTTTTTTGTTTTTTGTTTTTTTTGTCTTTTTGAGACAGGGTCTCACTATGCAGTTTAGGCTGGCCTTGAGCTCACTTTTGTAGCCCAGGCTGGTCTCGAACTCACACCGATCCTCCTGCCTCAGCCTCCCAAGTGCTAGGATTACAGGCGTGCGCCACCACGCCCGGCTACACAGAAATGTTTTTAAAGGAATTTTTATCCAAAAATCAATAGGGCCTGATCCCTGATGTTGCAGTGTATATTCATTCTGTAGCCCTTGTGGCTCAGGAATTCTATATCCTTAGTGTTAGTTTATGAAAAACTTCTGAGAGTAGTAAGAGAGGTTGTGCCTTATTTTTCCCATTGCTGGAAAAAAAACATTCGACCCCAGCAAGCTAAAGAAGAAAAGGCATATTTTAACTAACTTTAGTCCATAAAAGTTTCAGTCCATAGTTTGTTTCAAGGTAGGACAGTATGGCAGAGGAGGATCACAGAAGAGCAACAGTCTATGGCAGGCCAGACAGGAAGCAAAGTGCCTGACTTCTTTCTGTCCCTTATGGTCCACCCAGGCTATCAATCTGTTTATTGTGGGTTGAATAAATCCATTCAGCTATACCCAGAACTGTGCTAATCCAATTAAGCAAGTCCAGACATCACACACTCTTAATCTTCATGCACACACCCTAGAGCCAACTATGTGTACATGAGGCACAGTCATCTAGATAGAAACCTCCTGAGGGCAGAGATAGCAGTCATCTGGCATCAGGACCACTACCTGGCTAGTTTTTAATTCTGGATGAGCTACTAGAAGACTTAACAAAGAACTGCTAGCCGATCAGGGTAGTAGTCCATTTGACTATGTTAATTGGTGCTAACAGCCATTAGGCTCCTACCTTCCCAGTATAGTAGAAGTCTGCATTGCATTCTAAAGGGGCATTACTTGAAGATTTGAGAAAGAATTTTCAGGGTTGTGAAACTCTGAAGAAATTAAAAGAATGATAAATTGGGAGGGTATGAATAAGGTGAATGTAGAGAAGCATAATTCCAGGACAACTGTACACATACAGTTACCACAGCTCAGATTCAATAAATGGTCAGAAATTAATTGCTTTAATTTTCACATAAAGACATGCTAAATGATAACAAGTAAATTAAACGGAATGTTGTCATATTATGATTTTAGAAAATCAATATAATAGCAATACTATGACATAGTTTTCATTTATTTATGTTTTTCTTGTTTCATAATCTTTATTTGCTTATTCACTCATTTTTATGGCTGGCTCAGCCAGCGCCCTGACGGCAGGGCTGGCGCAGCATGTGGTGTCGCGGATCGACGAACCCCGGTCCCTGAAGCCACCCAAGCTTTCCCAAGCAGGCGCTTTAGACCACTGAGCCATCCCGATAGGCCTTGACATAGTTTTTAGATTATCAAACTTATGCACGCTAAGAAAAAACAATCTGCAAACGTTTATAAGGATGAAAATTTATTTATTTATTTATTTTCCTTTTTTATTATTTAAATTTAACACGAGTTATATTACATATTTTCATCATCAGATCAGTTTAAATTAATACATATAGGTATATAAGATTGATCAAACAATTAAACATTAACCCTTCTAAATCAAAATTATTATTTTTTTTTCTTTTCCCCTTTCTTTTCTTTGAAAGTTGACATATTGCATATTGTCCTCACAATTGTTCTACAGAGTACAGTATGTGGGCATGACCCACCTCCCTATTGATGTTGCTTAGAAAAAAAAAAAAAGGAAAAGAATATACTTCTCTTTGGACTAAGAGGAAGCAGGTACATATGCAGTCAAATGTTCTGCAATTGCAGTGTGCCACCAGTGAAGCTTGTGATGTTGGAGGCTACTGAACCTAAGCCTCCTAAAGATCCTCTCACCAATCTAGCTCTGTTTCATGCATTGGAATTAAGCATTTTTTTTCCTGGTGGGTGGTTAAGAGCAAGTTGAAGCAAGACCTGTATAACAAA
>PVJA010025244.1:0-30968 GCA_004027025.1 Myocastor coypus
TTTGAGGAGTATTTAGATTAAATCTTCTCTAAATTTTTTTGTAGATTTCAGCTGTCAGTTCATCAAGACCTGGGCTTTTCTTTGTTGGTCAGCTTTTTTTTTTTTTTTTTTTTTTTTTTTTTTTTTTTTTTTTTTTTTTTTTTTTTTTTTTTTTTTTTTTTTTTTTTTTTTTTTTTTTTTTTTTACACTTTCAATTTTTATTGGCTGTATTGGGTTATCCAGAGGTTTTATATTTTCTTGATCACATTTTATCAATTTGTACCTACATAGTAATCTGTCAGTTTCTTCTGTTCCTTCAATCCTTTGAAAGTAAAGATTTTCAAAATAGCTATTGATGATCTTCTGAATTTCCACAGGATCTGTACTAATTTCAAACTTTTTATTCCTTATTATTTGAATTTGAGTTCTTTCTTTGTTTTTTTTTCTTTCTTTCTTCCTTTTCTTTTTTCTTTTTTCTTTTTTTTTTTTTTGAGGAAGTTAGCTAGGGTTATATCAATTTTATTTAAGCTTTCCAAGAAGCAGCTTTTGTATTCATAAATTCTTTGTATTGTTTTCTTTGACTCAATTCCAATAATTTTACTCTAGTCTCTAAAATTTCCTCTCATCTTTGGGCTTTGGCCTTGGTTTGCTCTTGTTTTCTAGAAGCTCGAGTTTCAACATTAGGGTAGTTTTTGTTCTCTCTCTATTTTCCTAATGTGTGAGTTCACCAGTATAAATTTCCCTCTGAAAACTGTTTTTATTGTATCACACAATTTCCAGCAATTTGTGTTTGAATTTCTGTTCAACTATAGGTCTTGCTTGATTTCTTCTCTAGTTTCATCTGTACCCCTTAGGTTACTGAAGATGGTGTTGTTTATTTTCTATATGTTTATTGAGATTTTATGATTTATTTTCGCGTTAATTCCCAGTTCGATCTCATTGTGTTCAAGTAATATGCATGGGCCGATTTCTGTTTTCTTTCTTTTTTTTTTTTTTTGTCTTTTTGGGACAGGGTCTCACTATGCAGTTCAGGCTGGCCTGAAGCTCACTTTTGTAGCCCAAGCTGGTCTCCAACTCGCACCGATCCTCCTGCCTCAGCCTCCCGAGTGCTGGGATTACAGGCGTGCGCCACCATGCCCAGCTTTGATTTCTGTTTTCTTGCATTTACTTAAGCATAATATATGAGCTATATGTGGTCTGTTTTAGAAAATGTCCATGTGTAGCTAAAATGAATGTGTATTCAGATGTTATTAGGTGACTTAGTGGACGTATACAGAGTTTCACTCTCCTTCTTGCTCACTGCCTTTTAGTCTTATGTTGTTTATCTTTGCATGTGAATTTACTATTTATTGGATCATCGTTGTTCTTAAGAGATTTTTCCTTACCTTTCCACTAGCTTCAATGGTGTCTTCAAAGTCTGATAGAATATCTTCACTTCCATTCAAACTTTCATTGGGCTTTTAATTTATTATATATCTCTGTGAATCTGTTCCATGCATTCTATTTCTTTCCTGTATTGCTCATTCAAGGTTTCTCATCATTTTTCTAATGTCCTCTATTCTTTTATCAGTGTGTTCTTTAGAAATGTTTAGTAGCTCTTCACTGTAGTTGTCAATTCTTTTTTTGGGCTGTGTGATTATTTCTGCTCTGATTTCTTCTGTACTCTTCTGCAGTTGTTTCTTTATTTCAGTTGCTATCATTTCAGAGATTTCAGATGTATGCGTTCCAATTTCTTCTATGCTGATATTTTCTGTGTTTGCTCTAGGTGAACTTGGGGACTACGAATGCATTTTGCTCTTTTTTGTCACCATCTATTTCAGATAGAACTCTTCTTTGATTTCTTCAATACTTTTTTGGGAATGTTTCATAGTATGTAGCTATATTACTGCGTTAAGACCCTGTCTTAATTATTCTTCTCTTGTTCCTGGGACAAATACCCAACGTTCAAATTGATGGAAATAAAGGTTTATTTAGCTCACAGTTACTGGAGGTTTTAGTCTACTCTCAGCTGGCCCCAAGGCAGAGAGGCACATGGCAGAGGCCAATCTTTTATGGCGGCAGCTAAGTGCAAGAGAGCTAGAGAGGGGAGGAGTAGCAGCAGCTTAAGCTGCTTCCTTACATTAAAAGCAAATTACCTGCCCCAGGGGAGGTGCAGCACCCACACTCACAATAATCACTCATAAATTCCCGATGCCACCCCATGATTGCATGAGTCTTTGTGAGTACACTTATACACAAACCACAACAGACTCTCTCTGTAACAACTCTGTTTTCTTTTTCTCTCTGTCCTGTGTCAGAGATTATATTTTTGTGCGTGCTCAAAGATTTCACCCTCCATACTGATTGAGAGTGGAATATTGGTTTCTATTAGATATGGTCCTCTGTTCCTCAGTGTAGGGCTCTGGTGAAGTTGTTACCCAAGTGCCTCTTCATATTAATATCCAAGGGGAAACATGTGGCTAAGGCACATATGGTTTCCTATTTGCAGTAGTGCAGTTGGCAATACTAATAATAGCTGGTCAAATGTACAAATTGATCCACTTTTGTAGTTATTGGTTTTGTACACTAGATCATAGGAGCAAACATTATAGCTATGTAACAAAGCAGATCTTAAGTTGTGAATTTGTGTTTAAATTATTTTCCCTGAGTTCTGTCTGGGCACCACCCCTTTATGCACCTGTTTTCTTCCAGGCAGACTACCTCATCCCAGTTACCTGTTGTCGCTTTTGTGCCACAAGGATGCTCCTGTTGTTCTGAGCTTTGGCCTGGGTTTGGCTGGGCCCAGTTGGGCCCAGTGGTACACCTCAGTTCTCTGACTCTAGATCCAGTGGTCTCTAACTCATGTGGTAGGACCTGGCTTGAGTCTTGCTGCTGTGCTTAGTTCCTTCCAACTGAGCCCAGTTCTAGGGGACCACTGGGTCCCACTGGCTACTGGCTGCTGCCTTCTTCCCAGTGGGCCCACTGGCTGCAGGTCCCACAGCTCCTGCTCGGTAGAAAGCATCTAATGTTAAAACATGTTGCAACAATGGGCTTATAATATTCAGTAAAACACAAGGAATACTTTATGTTACATTTGTAAGGCACAGACAGTATCTTTAATGTAAGTCTTCAAGGCCTTAGGATTTTCACACTAGTGAGTATCTGCTTCCACTTTAAATTATCATAGTTCTAAACAAAGGCAAGCTTTAAGCCCCAGAACCCACCATTGACTTCTCCTCTTTAGGTATGAATGTTCAAAGGCTTTCACTTATGTTGAAAATCTGTGATTTAAAATAGTCAACTTTCGCAGTTATCCTTGGTGTATCTTTCTGGAAACTTATAAGTACTACCTGAACATTAACGCAGCAAGACCGTGTAACAAACACATCAATAAGAGAAAATTATCTGATTCTTCTTGAAGGGTTTTGTTAAGGTGCTGTCTCTAAGATATCATGAAGAAATTTCTTCAAGCTTCAGTATGACTTCTGCTGTGTTTCCACCCTCTCAACCTTCATAGAACGAAAGACAATGCCTTGTTCTGGATTAGTCATTTATTTTAGTAAATATTGCGAATGGCTTTATCTTCTCTCACTCCAACCAGTATAACATTATTTCAGCAGGAAGGCTATTTTACTTTCTCATCTCGTGTGTGTTCATTGCAGTAGCAATTTTCATTTCCTTCAAGAATTTTTTCTTTGCATTCACAATTTGCTGTTTGGTACAAGAGGCATAGACATATAAATACAATAACAGTTCCTTTTGTATCATAGTTTATGAAGTACACACTCTTAAATCAAACACACGTAGTATACAATGCATCAATATGCTTTTGCTATCTTTTTTGTTGAGGCTATCAATGTTTTAACTAACGTACATGTACAAACAGAAGACTGTGAACACATGATCATTTTGATTGGTAGACATACAGTAGTCATTATAGTAACCTTTATGCTGGGTGTGGTGACGCACACCTGTAATACCAGCACTTGGGATGGCAGGAAGATTACCATGAACTGAAGGCCAGCTGGGGCTATGTACTGAGTTCCAACACAGCCTGAAGTCTATTGTGAGAACCTGTCCCAGAATAGAAATAATGATTGTGTTTAGACTTTTGCATTCGTATTTCACTATAAAAAGAACAATTGATAGTATGTATAGAGAAACAGGAAAAAAATATTAAACACCGGTGAATTTGATAAAATTCACACCTTATACTTTAGAAACATATAATTGTATGATTTTTAGGGCCTCAGTCCGTCTTGCATCTCAATTTATTATATGTAATGATTTCTTGGTTCCATTATAAATTATGTGTGCGCATTATGATATGTGTGCGCATGCACACGCGCACACATGCACACGCACACACACACACACACACACACACCATCATCGGCATCATCGTCATCATCATCATCTGAATTGTCCTTTCTTTCTAGTTGATTTTGGTGTTGTTTTGCAGCATTGGCTTGTGTGTCATAACTGTATGTAACTGGTTTTCTGCTGTTGTAATGAAATGTCCAGTCCACTGGGAGTACCTAGTACATGAATGCTATGTACAGTCTTCCACCATCATAAGAATGACCAAACAACGTCTGGTTCTAGCCGCTCTTTAGAAAAGTTCATCTGCTCCATAGAAAAAGAGGCATTCATTCTGAAACATGAGTCCTGTAGCTGTTCCTAAGCCTATTATTTGTTTTTACAGCCCTAAATACTGCTGGGACATATCTCAGGAGAAGAATCATCATTACTTATAATTAGGCATTTAATATACTGACTTGTAACTTTATGGAAGTCTAAGTCATCAACAGTCAGCGTAATGCTAATTTCTATCACAGCTACCAAAATAGTGCTGTTCGAGTCATTACTGTTGATGGGTAGCAAAGCATAACTATTGATGAAAAAGTCTATATTTCTCTTTGATTTGTTACTTTATGGATATATGTAATTGCGCAGAATTTATTCATCTGGGCTTTTGGGATATGTGGGCTGCGTTTCATAACTGCTCCAGGTAGCAAAATCTTTGCAGTGTCTATACGTTTAATATAGCTATCAAGGCAACACAGAGGACAACTTACAACTAGGGGCCCTTTTAAAACTCTTCCCTTCCCTCCACCTTAATAAAATGATTCATGTTGGTGGAAATGTATAGCGCTGAGAGTTGAGACTCCCCAAAACAAGGCTTCCAATGTAAAATTCCTTTCAGTCTTATTTCCACAAATTTGCCAAAATAAACTGAAAAAATTGTATTATCCGGGACCATACGGTCTCATCCCCCAAGCTGATGGCAGTTGGCTTTCCCTGCACCATTCCGTTCTCGTTCGTCCTGAAATACTGTGCGGCTGACTCTGTAATAGTCAATGAGGCTCGTGGAAACCTCCACCTGGAGAGCCGTGTTCTTCTGTAACTGCGATAATTGCCCCCACGTGAGGCCTGATTCATTTGGACTTCATATGGGTAATTAAGAATCACAGACCTGTGGTAATGACCTAAGTGCACGGGATTCTGAACATTTCCAACATACTGTTTAAAACGTTGCAAGTCCGTTGGACACATTGCCAAGTAGCTTTGTTGAAATCGAAGGTCTTCAGTTTTTGTACGCATAGCTTAAGGTAGAAAGTAGGTAGTGTATTACTCCTTGGTGGCGCATGATAATCACATATGGTCAAATGTAGTGCATTCACCACTTAGGTGTGCTTCATTTCACTCTACTATGTGCAAATTTCCTCCAGTTGCTTATGTAGAAAATGCAGACTTTATGATGCACATTTCCATCTCGGTGTATTACAGAAAAGATAACCTTTTATATTCATGTTTGTTTTAGATGGCTGCCTAAGGACAAAGGAAGGAATGCTTCATTCATAGACGACAAAAAAAAAAAATCAAATTGTTCAATTGTGCAGTCAGAGTTACTTTTCAAAAGAGATTTTAGATTTTATTTGATTAGCTGGTTACATTGATTTTGGTAATATTGCAGTTTTTATTTGTTTTGGAATAATTGACCATAACGTATAGTTGAATTGTATTCATGTTTTTGCATTTGCATGAAACAATATTTGTAGGTTTCAGCGTTGGGCCTTGTTTTATAAATTAATCATATTAAACGCATTGCAAGAACTTAGGATTCCATTGTTGTCGGCAGCTGAGTTAGATAAAAATATTACAGGCACTCAGATAACACTAGGTCCTCAAAGGACCCAGTATGGAAGACAAAATACTCTACAACTGTGGAAGAGATAAGTATCGCCTCAGTGAAAAAGATTAAGCAAATGCAGCCATATACCATCCCAGGGATGGACATGAGGGATTGCTGTTTTAAATAGGCAATAATCACCTGGAAAAAGCCAGGAAGAGTCACTAAGCCAACCCCTACAGGAAAAGACCCAGCTCTGAACTCCTGTCCACTTTTTATGTGACTTGCTTCCCCATTTCATCCTGCATTTAATCAGTTTTACTTGAGCAAGTGTGCTTGTAATGTTACTGGTTGTCCATAGGGTCTTCCCACCTCTTGCCCATATTGAGAGCTCTGCTTTCCATGTTAGACCCAACTCACCTCGTGGCTTTGCTCTGTAATAATACGTAGGAAAGACATGTTCCTGGACAACCCATTTGGATCCCCTTGTGTCTCTCTCTTGGACAGAAACTTTCTTCCTTCCAATAATATATTCTGCTCTTAACCTCAGTTGTTCCTAAAGCTTGTTCCTCTGTCTTATAGACCACAAACTCATCCGAGGTATCTTTCAGGTTGGAAGTTTCTTACTCCCACGTCAATGTCATTACAGCTAGAAGAAGGAAGATAATTTGATGAACTATTCTTCTACTCCTCAGCTTCCTTACCAAAGAACACTGAAGGTTCCCTTATGTTTTTCAGCTATA
The DNA here is from genome assembly GCA_004027025.1 of Myocastor coypus. NCBI lineage: Eukaryota > Metazoa > Chordata > Mammalia > Rodentia > Myocastoridae > Myocastor > Myocastor coypus. The sequence continues at coordinate 6,835 of PVJA010025244.1, forward strand.
CAGAGCATGATATTCAGCTCAAAAGTATGATTCATCCAACAGGTACAGTAGGTAAGTTGTGGTGGATGTCAGTCAATTGTAATAATTCTGTTCCCTGTTTAATAATTTAGGCTGAAGCGCCAGGCGTGGTGGCGCATGCTTGTAATCCCAGCACTCGGGAGGCTGAGGCAGGAGGATTGGTGCGAGTTCGAGACCAGCCTGGGCTACAAAAGTGAGCTCAGGACCAGCCTCAACTGCATAGCGAGACCCCGTCTCAAAAAGACAAAAAAAAAATAATAATAATTTAGGCTGAGGTAGATAATGCTAAACATCAGAATTATAATAGAGGACATCTGGGAAAGACGACACTGATATGCTGACTTAGAAGTAGGAAACAAGTAAAGAAGATCATCTAACTCTTTTTTTCAGATTTATAGGTCTTGTCGTATAAAATTTTGGTGCTGTGATACCTTGTATATGTAGAAAAAGAAAAATTAACCAAAAAGAAAGAAAACAACTGAAAATTAAATTCTGGGACTGTTGAGCTGCTAAATCAAGGAAGCACTCCCTTCCCTTGTAACCTTTCTTTTTTCAGTGAGATCATCCACAAATGTCACGAATGTATTTCTTGCTAAGTATTTTGTTCCTTGAAAACTAAATGATATCAGAATGTATCCTATTCCATGGATATAATGACAGAGACTCTGATTTACCAAAAACAATTTTTTTTCTGTTGATGGCTTTAGCCTAGACAGGGATGGTGGCTTATCAGCTTGATATAATTTTGGCATAAATAGCTAACATGATGAATTAAGCACTTGTATTCTTGTGAAGGCAAACATGGCAGGTAAGGCCTACATCACCACCCATGCCGGGCACATTTAAATAAGGTGTCTGACTTTGACATCAGGGGTCAGGAAGAGACTTTAGTCTCTAACACTCTAATTGTGCACTATTAGTAGTAAGCTATTTCAACCTCCATCTTCTCTTCCTTATTTTGTTGTACTTTTTGCTTTTTTGAGCAAGTGTGAAGACAGGCATTTTTTTTTAAACTGATGCTTCTTAATGGCAACAATTTAGGTAGGTTTAAGGAGTAAAACAAATATGAGGTCAGTAAGATAGCTCAGCAGAATAAGCCCCTACCTAGGCAAGTGCTGTAGAGATAAGAAACTAGTATCTTAAGAAGTGGAGAGCAATATAAACAAAGCCCAGGGCCAGTTGTAGTCTGTTACTTAGGTATTCCAGAAATCTGGGATTTAGGGAGGCAGATAGCAGCTTATCCTGATGGCTTTTTGATTGTTGTCTCCTCCCTTACTTGGGATGTTAATGGTTCTCTCCTCCTTTCTTTGTAATCTTTTTTATTTAACATTTGCATGAGCCTAGCATTAGACATACAGTGAACGTCAGCAGAGATCATAATCTTTCATAACTAAAGTAAAGCATGTGAGCATATTCCTTAGCCTGTCTTTGAGTACTCAATAAAAGTAAGATGCTTCTGTGGGTCGGGTTTCACTTCAAGAGAGACAGATCTCAGTGAGACCTCTGGGCTGAATTCATCGGGTGTTCTTGTTGCTGCTTTCAGCATCAACATAAGGACATACAACATGCCACGCTGGCCCCTCCCCAGGGACCACTGTGCCACTGACTGAGCCACTGTGTGGTGGAGCATGCCTGCAATCCTAGCGCTGGGGGGGCCAAAAATAGGAGGATCACTATGAGTACTAGGATCATAGTGAGACCCTGAACCAAACACAAAAATAGTAATAGTAATAATAATAATAAAATAATAAATAGAAAAACTAAAATAGGATTTTCCCTTCAATTGCTTCATTTCTCTATGAACATGCATACAAATTCTACATAAACTACATTATCAATACCTGCTACACTTTAGTGGAATTGTATTTTAATTAAATGTGAAAGCTTATAAATGCTGATCACATATGATCTGACTTTATATTTCCAGCATCATCACCATGTTAATATTTAGTACTAAATAAATAATTCCTGAATTAACACACAATTTTAAACTTTATTAATCTTTTAAATCTATTAATAAAATATCATTATGTGTTCTAGTTATTGATAGCACTAAATTTAGAATTACATGCCCAGGAGAAAGTTCAAACTAAGTATAAAAATGGACATCAGAAATATATATATTTTTGCCTTGTGTTTGTTTAGTTTCCTTTTTTGAGGCAAGCTCTCCGAATTTGTAGTTCAAGCTGGGCTTCACCTCACAGGGTTTCTCTTTCCTCAGCCTCTGGAGCGCTGTGAATATAGCTGTGTGTCATAGGACTGGTGATCCATTTTGTTTTATGTCACTTACCAAATTTAATTAGGCTATCAAGCTGCCTAAAAGCACCAAGAATAAAAATCAAATTAAGTTCTTCATTAAACTGTATCATAGGACCAGCCAGAAAGCTCAGCGGACTAAAGTGCCTGGTTAGGTAGAGCCCAATGGCCAAGATTAGATCTTCAGTGTGCCCTGTAAGCACTGCCCTCGGGGTGCTACAACAGAGACTGGACATGGTGTGGTGCATGCCAGTAATCCCAGTTCTTGGGAGGCTCACAACAGGCAGATCACTACAATTCTGATCTATAAGTGGGACTCTACAGACCCTGTAAACCTTGTACTAAATACAAAAATAGAATACAGTACAGTACAGTACAGTACATCATTATTTCTGGATTAAGTGACAGCTTATATTTATTCCAGAAATAATGGTTTTATTTTCTAACCAAATTTTCCATTTCTTAAAATTTCAGCTAGGTTTATCGATGTAATCCTACACTGATAGCATTAATTTGCACGTTCCTTTTATGTCTCTGATGTGCTTTATTCTTGTCAAAGAGTCCTTGCCTTTTTATATTGGTACACTTTGTTTACTATGGAATTAAAGAGCTCCAAAGCCCAATAAAGGTGATGTAGTGAAGAGGTAATGGGTGGTTAACTTCTTACACCCAGAAAATTGAAATGGTTTGGTGATGGGTGTGGGGTGCCCACCTGAGGATTATAGCTTAATAGTCAGACTGGGAGAAGCTGTCCATACACTGTTAGGGAAGCTCTCTGGAAAAGTTGTAGCTGTTGGACGTCATTGTTTCCCCAGGGCTTTTCAACTGAAAGATCTTGTCATGATGGTTTTCCTCATGAACTTGGCTGTTTTATCCGAGGAGGAGCTTGGGACCTCACTGTCATTGAGAATGGCTAAAGTTTATTTTGGGGAAGCTCTGGTCCTCACGTTGACCATCATTTCCTAGCTCTAGAGAGGGGGAGATGGTACCCTGTTCAGCCTCTTGGAGAAGCTTGCTACAATGACTTTCTTGATGGGAACCCAACTTTCCTTATGACTGGAGGAGCTCAGCAACTCACTGTTGCTAATGATAGCTTTGGTACTCTTAGGGAGACCTCTGGTTCTTACATTGAGCATTGGTTCCTGGGTCCAGTTTAGATCCTAAAGCCTGCTAAGCACAGATGCTTTGTCTGTCCAACTGGCGTAGACTTTCTAAACTTCTCCACTGACCTACGGGCTTTTCTACCACTAATCCATGAGGCAAGTGTGGAAGGCAAGGTTATAAGTTCCAGGATTTCAGAGGAACTCATGTAAGAAGACATTAGGATACAGGCTCTCAGCTGCATCTTTGGTCTTTAATGTGTGAACAGATTTCCAGCAAGGCTGTATGACTCTTTTGATGATTCATTATAAAATAATAGTATAAAATGTGTCTTATATTATATTGTTCCCCTTGCAAAAACCCCAGACTACAAGAAAATTGGTACAGATTTGTCTTTGCTACACATAATGCTTCTGCCAAACCTACCATCTATGGACCTACAGAATGACTTATCCACCATTGTGGAGTCCTACACAGCATTGTCTCTGATCATGAAACACATTTTATAGCTGAAGACATAAGGCACTGGGCTACTTTTTATGGAATGCCTGATTTTACCATGTCCCTAGCCATCCAGATGTAGCTGAATTGCTAGAAAGGCGGACTGGTCTTTTGAAGACACAGTTACAACACTGGCTAAGTGACAATAGTTTGTGGGGATGGGATAAGGTATTTCAACAGGCTGTATAGGCTGAGAATCAGAGCCTTCTGTATTATACTGTGGCTCCCAGAGGCAGGATTCAAGGAATCAAGGAGTTTGAATTGGATCCAGGAATCAAAATGTTGGAGTATGAATGATACCAAACACTGTTACCCCTAATGATTCACTAGTAAAATGTTTGCTTCCTGTCCCCTTATGTTCTGCTGGACTAGAAGTCCTAGTTCCAGATGGCGAAAAGTATTTTCCAAGGAACACAAATGGCACCACTGAACTAGAAGCTAAGGCTTCCACATGGTCACTTTAGTCTCCTCATGCCTCTGAAGAAATAAGCTATAAAGGGATTCAGTGTTGTCAGGGGTGACTGACCCAGACTATCTAGAGGAAATTGGATTACTACTCCATAATGGAGGAAAGGAAGAGTTTACACGGGGTGCAGGAAATCCCTTAGGCCACCTCTTAGTATTGTTTTGGCTTACCATTAACATCAATGGGAAGCTACAACAACCTAGTACAGGCACAATGACAAAAAGTCCAGAGCCTTAAGTAGTGAAATTATGGGTCACTCCACCAGGGTAAAAACAAAATCTGCTGAGGTACTTGCTGAGGGCTGAGGGAATACAGAATGGGCAGTAGAAGAAGGTAGTTCTAAATACCAGCTAAAACCCTATGATCAGCTACAGAAAAGGGGATTATAATTGTACCATTTCACCCCTATATCGTTCTGTTATAATAATACTGACAGACAATACAGGCTCTTCAGGATTATTAAACGGTGTTAATGTTGAAGTTCTGAAATTATTAAGCATGAGTATCAAGCAAAGAAAAGTCACCTTCTATTTTTATATGGGAATTCATGCATTTCCATTTGTATATAGGATAGATATAACATGTTAGGTGAAATTATATGCATGCCTTTTTATATAGTGACTGGTTTAAAGAAATATGTCTGGCTGCCAAGTTGACAAGGAGCTTCTAGTGGTTGATTGACTGTGTCAACTTGAGGACCTTAGAAGCTTAACTGCATTAGCGCAATTCCACCATTCCTACGAGGCAGAGGAGCCGCTCTAGTGAAGCTCCTTCCTTAAAGGATGCAAAGGAGTTGAGGGAGGCTGGAGCACTCCATGTCTTCAGAGGAGCACCACTCTTTACTCTCAGTTTGGACATCAGCTCTTGGCCTCTATTGCAGACTGTTTGGGTGCCACCTTGGTACCTTTAGCCTTCCAGCAAAGACTCATCAGCCTTCCCTCACAGATCCATTGGCCTTCCATATGGATTTGCGAGGAACACTGCGGGGAGCTCCAGATCATGGACTGAATCCTTCAGTCTCCTGGGTGCAGACTTCCTCTACACATGTCCTCATCCAAGTCTGTGACTGACTGTAGCAAACCAATCTTGTAATTTCTTATTACAAGATTTTGTGTTGTCTCTGTTTCTCTAGTAAAACCCCGAGTGATACAGTCATAGCATTTTGCTAAACCACTGCAATCATTGCCGCATATGGTAGCAATTAGTAGAAGTACTGAAATTTTAAAGAAATGAACTTCAGATTAGGTCTTTTCCATGGAGTGTATTTCCTTTCATTGAACATGATTGCCATAAAAAGCACGGGACATATTCGATATAACTTCTCCAAATAATTTTATGGGCATTACTTTAATATTTCAAACAAATTCTTCTACTTTTACTTACTCTATCATTAAATGCTGAATGACATAGTAGCATTGAGCTGAATAGCTTAAAGGGTAAATTTTTTTTTTTTCAAAATTCCAGCACTAACATGCTCGTTATATCTCTGTCCTGGGGACTAGAATTTTGCTTTTATGAGCTTCTGATTTTTTTTTGGTTTTTTTTGTAACAGGGTCAAACTCAGGACCTTTTACTTGCTAGATAGGCACTTATGCTGCTGGGCTATCTCCCTTCCTTGAGCTTTAGGATTTTATCTGCTCAAAAATAAAACCAATAATAGTTTTGATACCACTGTGATACCACACAATTCATTGTGAGTTGGCTTAAATTATGCCCAGGAGGTAATGAGATGGCTTAGATTGAGCACATATGAGAAGACAATTCTAAAAAAATTGTTGATTATGGAGACAAACCCTTTCTCATACATATTTTAAAATCCACTGACTCTTCTTTTCACATCCAAAGTTATCTTTTACAAAGTACCAGTGAGAATATTGAATGTTATGCTGTTAAGTTTCTTCATCAACTATTAAGAGCCACATTCATTTGAACTCAGTTTTGTTGAAGCTGGTTTTTATTGACTTCATCAAGTGTTATAGAAACAACTTAATATATTTTTTTCACTCGTCCCTTCATTTCTTGTTTAATGAAAACCTATTATGTACTAAAGTGTTGTGGAACTGGTACCCAACTGAAGGCCAAAGCTCTGCAGCAAGGGTTAGGAAGACAACCGAGTTTATTATGTTCATTGAGCAATGAGAGATCACTTCCCTAGCAGCAGCTCAGAGTTGACTTTGAGCTTACTTTATATATCTTTCAGAGCAGGAGGTACAAACGCATAAAGGCACGGTGGAACATTATTGGGTAGTATCAGTTAGCTCTCATTTCTGAGCAGAAAATCCTTGAAGCAAGTAACTGTGCTGGTCCCCTTTCATTATTAGGAAGTACAGTGTGTGCAGCTGGCTTCAGTCACACTGATCTTGACCAGGTTATCTCTGCTGCAGCCAGTCATTTCAATAGACAAGCTATGCTGTAGGCTCCTTGATCTTATTTTGTTGTATTATGGTATCAGATTACTAGTTGATTTTGAGTTTTAAAATTTCCATCACAAACTTGCTGCAATACAAGATGAGAGAGAAAAAAAAAACTGAGATGTGTTATGCATTTGTATGAACTCTCTACGGCAAATACAATAATGATGTACTCATGCACTTACTGACAAAAGTCAAAAGTTAATACAACCAGTGTTATTGGTACACTTCCTTTCGTGTAGAATCAATAAGCACCTACAATTGAAGTGATATAGATGATCAGACACAGAGAGGGGGACTCACTGGAGATGGAGATTTCTTCAGTTTAAGGAAAACAGTATTTCTACTTCAAGGGAAAAACAAGAAAAGACCAAGTATAGAATCAGCTTTCGATCAAGTGAATAAAGGAAATAGAATGAGGAAGTGAAGCCATAGAAGTGGGCAGGGGGGGATTCAGACCATGTTGATTATTCAAGGTTTAAATGTTTTTCTTTATGCTAAATGAAACATTCTCTAATCTAGTTTTTATTATTGTAGAGAACGTTTCAAAGGATGCTGTGGTAGTCCTCATGGAAGATAAACATGGAACAAAGTCCCAAGCTCCTAGATATGTTGGCACTTCTGGGGAATTCATGTGTTACGTTTGAATTTTTCTAATAATAAAGTTGAAATTACGGTGGATAATAATACATCACAGATATTGAAAATATGCTTCTATGATTCTGCATTAATAGGTTACAATGGACTAAATACATAGAATATCCCAAAGTTCCTACATTACAGTCCTCACTCTCTGCAGACTGCACTTGGAGATTGGGTAAAATAGACATAGTTGAAGGTCCCTCTTCAAAGAAATATTCAGTGTCTTTATAAGATAAGAGATAAACACTGGTTTATGTCTTATAAAGGCCACATGAGAACGCGGTATGCATACGGTCATCTACATTACAAAACAAGGATCTCTTCAACATCCCACTACCCTGGAACATTGATGTTGAACTCATAGGTCCAGAGTAGTAAGAAAATACATTCATTTCATTTAATTCATCCAATCCATAGCATATTGTTGTGTTAACCCATGGGTACTAAGACACAGACCATCAGAATCACAGGGCCTGTGACCGTAGACAGGGCCAGCTGCAGCACCGTAAGAACTCATGTTTCCACCATGCTCCACCTCAGAAGCACTCTCTTATCAACAGCCTTCATATAGTACTTACGCTCGGGCCTCGAGTCTTCATACATTTGCATGAAGTAAAAGCTCATTCTGAGAATTTGCAAAAGTCAGGAGCACATGCCTAACAGTTACTAAAAGAAAAAAAAGTAAAAACATATTAAAGAGTTGAAGATGTATTGATGAGTTTAATTATAAAAGCAAATGAACACATCTTCAAAACAAAATGCACACAAAACTTGCCTACAGGTAAAAATAAAGAAGCATGGAAATGCATACATTAGAGCAATGGGTGCACAGATATTTTAAGCCATTCAACTATTTTAGAGGTGAAATTAGTTGGTATTTCTAGAAACACTAGAATGGAATTATTATAACCTTCTTTTAACATAGTACAGTGGAACACAAAGTCCCATAATCCAAAATACAATTATTTAACTCTGTCTACAACCCTTGTGACTCATGTAAGAAGAGTAGCTTGTATTTGGGAATTAGGATAGTAAGGTTTTCTGATGAAGTGTATAAATTATTCAATAAAATACATGAGGACAGTTTTCTTGATGTGTTTAATTTTATATTTGGATTGAAAGAGCATCCAATGACAGTTTCATTTGGTAAATTTAAGACTGCTGAAAGAAAACAGTTTGGTGGGTGGCTGGATTTCAGTTCGTTGTGTCACATAATACGTATTTCAGTTCATCACCATTGACACTGCAGTCATTTAAGACATAGATATATTGTAATTTAGCCATGAGTGCAAATCCTTCCAATTATAATTTTTAGTGATGATATGCCTTTTTATGTCTGAAAGACATCTAAATTCTAAGTCTAACCTTTATGGCTCTTTAAATTGAAAATAATTTTTTTCTGATATCACCTGCCTGACACTAAAGCCTCACTTTTTTGGTCAGTAGCTTCTTGTACTGTTATTCACAAAGAGAACAAACACCACACCTCTTAGTGTCTTACTAATGTATAACACTGCTTGGTTTACGGTTTCCTAGAACCTAGACATTAAAATAGGAAATAAACAAACACACTAAGCCGGGTGGTAGAGTCGGGAGGCTTCTTTTATGTGTTTCTTTTCTTTGAAAAATTACAGGAATTTTGGAAAAATAAGGATCATTTCTATTTTCTCTAGCGGAACACAGTGAAAGTAAGAAAAGAGAATGGTACAAGTCAAAGAAAAAAAAATTGGAAAGAATATGTCAAAGGTTGTGAAATCCATAGGATGTGTGTAAAACCCAACACCTATATGACTCTCCAAGCACTATACATGGAAACAATCAGAGAATCTGACTTTCAAGACTCTGAACCTGGCATTGTTTGCAGGCGTAATGAGTAAAGAGATCTTGCCAACTCTTAATTTGCATATCTGTCAAGTCCCATGGATCTCCAATGGGGCAGTAGAACTCTTGGGCCAGGCCAGGTGGGTTTTTGATATGAAAACCTTCCCAGTGTCTTGCTGCATACTGAGAAGCCAATGCAGGAATTTGGGTACGAAAGATTCCTTTCTCTGACTCTCAGAACCTCTATGAGGTGTTGACTATCCAGCTCACTTCTACTCCTGTGTAGTGCCTCTCCACCAGCAATAAATATACAGCCTTGCTACCTTGGCAGCAGTATGACTGGTCTACTTTTTGCAGGACCTAATGAACCCGGAAGAAAGCCTCTGGGAGCCACTATTGGCAATACAACCATCGTTAGCATTTTCATGGATTTTTATTCAGGCTTTTTCCTTAAACAGATATTTTATGTGTAATGGATCATAAAACTATTTAAGGTTTTTCACATATACAGATTTTGTTTGCAATTTCAGTATAGGTACTTTCTATGATTTTTTAGTGTTTAATAAGCATTATATCAAGATTTATAATAAAATATAAATTCAACCTCCAATGAAATTACGCCTAATCCTGGATATTTCAGAATCCTTTTTTTTTAAATTTATTTTTCTAGTACAGGGTCTCACTATACAGCTCAGACTTGTAGAGACCTTCCTATCTCACCCTCCTCAGGCCTGAGATTATAGGCATGCATCACTATGCTCAATTTCAGTGGCTGGCTCATAGCAGGTCTGGCATGGCACTGGGTACTACTGAGTATCAAACATGGGTCCTTGCACTTACCCGGCAGCTGCTTACACCAGTGAGCTGTCTCCACAGATTTCAGAATCTTTTTCTTCTTTTTTAAGAATTTTAAAAAATTTTTTATTTATTTTTTTCTTGTTTCAGAACCTTTGTTTGTTTATTCACTCATTTTTGTGGCCGACTCAGCCTGCCCTGAGGGTAGGGCTGGCGCAGCATGTGGTGCCTGGGATCGAACCGTGGTCCCTGCAGTCGTGCAAGCTTTCCCAAGCAGGCGCTTTAGACCACTGAGCCATCCCACCGGGCCCTTCAGAATCTTATAAAACATGTTTCACGTGGGGCCTGCAAGATGGCTCTGCAGTCTAAAGCGCCTGCTTAGGAAAACTTAGGCAGCTACAGGGACCACATTTCGATCCCTGGCACCACATGCTGCAATCAGCCCCACCCCCAGGGCAGGTTGGCCCAGCCATAATAAAAGCATAAAAATAAAACTTGTTTCTTGACAAACAAAAGAAATGTGTAATATTTTATGTATTTGTCAGACTAATTTCATTAAGTATTATTAATTGGATATTGGATATTAACTCTCACACCAAGAGGAGTGCTGTATACTTTACTTACGAAACTTTAGCATTATTATTTTAATACCTTTCTTTATTTCACAGGTAACCTAAGGTTCTCTTTTCTTTCTACAAACGTTCAAGCATTCACATATTTATAGTCAGTTATTTTTTTCATGAGAATGACTAGATGATATTTTTGAGTTATCATGTCTGTTTTATCACCATCGTCATATTACACCATAGAAATTAGGTAACACATGTATTTTCTCATAAATGGCATGGATGGTTTAAAAATAAGCAATTGCTTCTTTTTGGATTTACTATACTTTAATTTTTACATGTGAACGCTTCCTGTCATTTTTTTTATATATAAACACGGAATTTTACTCTAGAACGATACGTCACAACCATGGACGCTGTCACAGTCAGAGGCCCTCTTGGCTCTGCACAACGATACCTGCACATGCTCACAAGGGTTCCCGTTGTCAAATCCTAAACAACCATCTTTAAGACAAAGAAAAATAAGCCCAGCACGCTACCATTTAACTTGATTTAATGTTTCTTCACCAATGGTGAAAAATACTTAAGCACAGGCAAAGTATAATCATAATGTTGTGGCCAACATTACAAATATGGAATTATAAATGTAAAACATTCTCTGGTTTACAAAATAAATCTGGTAGTCAGTGCGGCTCTGCAGGGTCTCTGCGACTGGTACGGCCAGTCTCTGCGCTCCTGACGGTGCTCACCTTTATTTATTTTTCCAGCTCCTCCAAGTCCACCTCTTCTTTCTCCCATTTGTTCCATCAAAGGTCCAGGAAGGTCTCCTAAATGACCTCCTCTTACCCCACCAAAGCGGCCTTGGTCCATACTATGGCCATCACAGAAACCACCTCTGTCTCCGCCACGGCTATCTCTGAACATTCCACTAGGACCACCACTGTCCATGAGGCCGCCTCTTCCTCCCCACATGCCACCAGGGCCACCTCTGCCATGATCACCACCCAAGGATGGGAAGTATAGCAGGAGGAACCCTTTAGGTTTGTGGGCCTTACACTGGTTGCATTCTGTTCTCCAGGCGCAGGTATGATTTCTACAACCTGGACGGAGACATCGTCAATCTCCAGCTCTATACTGGATGTTTCCTCCTCCGGAGGAAACATTCCACGGGAATCCCAGGAGCCTCTTGGAACGAAGCCTCCTCTGTATCCTTCACAACCACCCAAGCAAGCTATGAGTCCCCCAGTAACTCCTGGACCACGTAGACCTCTAGGTAGTGGCACCCCTCTACCCTCACAAGATGACGTGCCACCTTACATGATATTCATTGGAGGCTTCTTCTGAGCAAGGGAGAATTTAAGTTTGCTTCTTTGAAAATCTTTCCTGTCAAACCACTCCACAGCAGCCTCGGCAGTTGGTGGATCGGCATAGGATACTGTGGCGGCGTCACCTTTGGGCTTTCCTGTTTCCTTGCCCCAGTAGATGTGTCCCTCGGATTGCCCAGTTCTTTTGCTCATCTTAGCAACCCCACATAGTTTAAAGAAGTCTGCCAGATTATCAAGTGTTAACACTGTCATTTAGTCTTTGTACCTAAATTGCACTGTGATCGGAGTCTTCATCAGGATCTATGGGAAGGCCTAGATCAAAATCTGGTCCTAAAATAAAAATAAAAATAATGCACTCAAAAAAAAAAAAATAAAGAAGGAGATCTGGTCCATCACCCATGGGTCCACCAGAGTTGTTGGTCTTGCTTGCTCTCCAGCACCTATTCCACCTCATTCTCCTGCCTGCCCACCTCTGCTCATGTCTCCACGACCAAATCCCCCTCCACCCCTGTCCTGGTAATCAAGGCCAATCATGTTCCAGTTTTATCCTTGTCCAGAAAATCCTCCAGACTTCTGCCTAGAAACATCCATGCTCCTGGCGTGGTCCTATTGGAATGAGCTCTGCTGCCCGTAGCTGCTGCCCGTTGGCTACACTGACTTGGAGCCTAGCTGTAGGATCTGGCTTGGGGATGGCGGGTAACTAGTGGGAGGCTGTTGCCCATAGCTACTTTGTTGACCATAGCTACTCTACTGCCCATAGCTGCTCAGCTGTGCGTACGTGTTCTGCGGAGAGTAACTGCTCTGATCATAACTAGTTGGTTGTGTAGCTGATAGGAGGATAAGATGCAGGCGTGGTGACTGGCTGCATTGGGTAACTTCCAGGAACCTGGGATGACTGTAGTTACTCTGTCTGTAGCTGAGGCTGGGCTGGCTATAACCCCCTGTGCTACACTGAGGTTGAATAGTCTCAGTCAGTAGGCTCGTTACCATCCAGTGGTCTTTCAGGTGCAGTAGCTGCTGGCTGCTGCCCATAAGCGCAGTACGCAGGCTGAGCTGCATAAGAAGCCTGGGTGGTAGGGGCCCAGCAGGATGGTTCAGTGGTCTAAAGCGCCTGCTTGGGAAAGCTTGGGCGGCTTCAGGGACCGCGGTTTGATCCCCGGCACCGCATGTTGCGCCAGCCCTGCCCTCGGGGCGGGCTGAGCCGGCCATAAAAATGAGTGAATAAACAAACAAAGGTTCTGAAACAAGAAAATAAATAAATAAATAAATAAATAAATAAATAAATAAATAAGCAAGCCTGGGTGGTGGTGACTGTAGCAGTGGTGGTGTCATAAGCACCAGTGCCATAGCCCTGGACAGGTGGGCTACATGCCTAGGACAGCTGGAGTAGCACATCCAGTGGGAGGCTGTCCACAAGAAGTTGGGTATGCAGTCTGCCCATAGGTGACAGTAATCAAAGGTTGAGTATAGCTGACACAGTAGGTGGTCCCTAAGGTCCCATGGCTTTGTTGCCCATGTGCCTGGGTGGTCCGTGCATGTCCTTTGGTTGGCTTGGCAGTGCAAGCCCTGTAGCCCTGCTGGGCGGCAGCTTGGCTGTAGGTACTCTAACCCATGGACGCCATTTTGTCTCTGTCCTCCTCGTTCTCTCAATGTCCCTCACCCTTTTACTTTTCTTTTTTTTTTTCTTTTTTTTCTTTTTGAGACAGGGTCTTGCTATGCAGTTGAGGCTGGTCTTGAGCTCACTTTTGTAGCCCAGGCTGGTCTCGAACTCGCACCAATCCTCCTGCCTCAGCCTCCCAAGTGCTGGGATTACAGGCATGAGCCACCATGCCTGGCTCACTTTTCATCCATTGTTATTTTTTTTTTTTATTCAGTCAACATCAAATTTCCTTTGCAAGTACCTAAAACAATTATCCTGTGATATAAAATATTTATTGAGATAAATGTCTCCATGAGAATATACACAAGTAACTCATAGGTGTGTTCGCAGTAATACTTAAATCATATTTTAATATAAAGCTTATCTTTATCATATGTAATGAAACTCACAGGAAGTACAAGCCAGAATCTTTACAATACCTCCTCATACGCTTCCCATATAGCCAAATTACTTTAATTATAATCTAACTATATATTAGTGTGATTGTTGAAAGAAAAATTTAATATGCATGTTATTTGATTGAGATTTAAAACGCATACAGATGAAAAAAGAAAAAAAAAAGATCAGTTGTACAAAGTTGTCTGTCTTAACAAGTAATAATGGTATGCATGTGTTGCCAGGCAATTTCAGTATAGCAATAAAAATCTATGTCAATATATTGACATTCAAATAAAGATAGTATATCTGTATTGGGAAGAACTACCGTGATATTAAAACATACAGCCGGGAGTGGTGGTGCACGCCTGTATTTCCAGCACTTGGGAGGCTGAGGCAGGAGGATCGCTGCGAGTTCGAGACCAGCCTGGGCTACAAAAGTGAGCTCAAGGCAGCCTGAACTGCATAGCGAGACTCTGTCTCAAAAAGACAAAAATAAACAAATAAATAAAAATTTTAAAAAAAATAACGATAACTGTGTCTTAGTGTAATTTTAATTACATCTGTATTTGTATGATACTGACTTTGCAGTAAACATGGTTTTTATGAATTTACTTACAATTATTTGTTTAATCATAACAACAACATAGAAGTTTTATCAGCAATATATTATTATTATTATTATTATTTTTTTTTTTTTTTTTTTTTTTTTTGAGACAGGGTCTGGCTATGCAGTTCAGACTGGTCTTCAGCTCACTTAGGTAGCCCAGGCTGGTCGCGAACTCATACCGATCCTCCTGCTTCAGCCTCCCAAGTGCTGGGATTACAGGCGTGCGCCACCATGCCTGGTTCTATATCGTATTATTTCCAATAAACTGCAACTCTATTCCAAGCTCTGCCAATGCAGAATGCATGATCTACGCCTTTACTATTTGGAAACGTAGCCATACTGTATCCATTTTGATTAGGAAAAACAGGTAAGAGAAAATCATAATCTGACTTACGAGAGCTGGAGGTAAGTGCAGAAAAAGGAGGGGGAGGAGGGAGACGCAGTGAGGGACAAAGGGAGTAGCGTGGGTGAAGGAGAGATGATGAGAAAGCTCTTTATATTTTAAAAAACATTAACGCCAAATTGAAAATAGGGATCATGCATAGCAGAGACCACACTGATTATTGCTATATATATTTTTTTTCTATTTTAACTTTTGACGAACTTCCATTAAAAACAGCTGGACCTACATAAAACCCATGGCGCACCAGCTGGATGTGAAGGTTCAACCACTCAGAAAAGAAAAGGACTCCCTGAGAGAAACAGCCAGAAGATTCTGCAGTGCTAACTGCCAGCATCTGATTGCTTTTACAGACACTAGACAGATGTGTGGATGCAATTTCTAGCTCCTCAGAGATTGTGGCTAAGGAAAGCTTCACATTGGCGTAAAAACGTCCATTGTTAGAGATTTAAGATTCTGCTCCCTGTGACTTTTACTTCACTCTTGCAGGGTAAAGTATTCCTCTCTAACGCTTACATGTTAACAGTTCCAGGTTTAGTATCCTAGAAAGTAGTTCCAGGAATGAGATATTTCAATGAGGAAAGAAAGAAAGAGTGGGAGACAAAGCAGAAGAGGGAGAGGCATGTATGTGACTAACTGGAGTTATTTGGGGGTCTCACAGTCCTCAGGACCAGCATCCCAAGGAGCGCAGGTGCCAGGCCCATCACCTGAAGAAGCAAGTGAGACTGGCATCCGCTTGCCAAGAAAGCGGATCTCACAAGAGCCTGATCCCACCCTATCCCATCAGCACTTAAGTTTAACCTCCAACTTCTAAAAGAAAACAAAATAAAACAAAGCTACAAGAGAAACAGTTTCTGCAGATTAACTCACCCCCACCCCAGTCTATAGCACTGTGTTTTGGTCTCTCAAGCCAAATAAAGCATGCAATAACAGCAAAGAGAAATCTGTTCTCTTCCTAGAGCATTAAATTGTATAAATATCATACAATAAATACCAATTCCATTTAATTCTGAAGAAATAGATTCGGGTGTGTGCTTGCCATATGAAGGCAATCATCAGAATCACTGAATGTTTTCTAGAAATGCAAATATGAGAAGCCCAGGGTGCTACATAACCAGAAACAGAATGTGGTAGAGAGATATTTGTCAAGGCGTACTCTAGGTGACACGTGGCACAAAAAAATTGTGAAATTTCTGGGATTCATATGTACTGGTGTCCAGGAAGATGATATGCACGGGTGACACAGGCCGCATTTGAGTAAGCAGAAAAGACTGGCACCTTTGCAAACTAGAGAAGGAATTTGTCTCCCCTGGTATCAAGGCCAGCCAACCCCTTGGCTGATTAATGCAGAATGAGATGCAGTTATCAGTATGCCATTTCCCTTTTGCCTGTAAAAGTTATTCCTACTGACAGCAAATAAAGGAGTGAAATGCTAAATGTTCAGTGTTTTCTTCTTAATATCTGCAGAGACGTTCCTACACGTTGGAGCAGAAATTTAAATATATAGTGTATACGTAGGTTCTCAGGATCAATGTACAGTTTTAGATTGTACACTGTTCTTTGGCGAGTGTTCTGATTACCCCAGGGAGGAGCTTAGACTTTGGCTCTTTTACAAACAAGGCAGGCAAATCTTAATAGCAGGTCTCAGGTCAACTGAGGTCTGTTTCCGGAGCCCTTGGTGTACCGAATGTCACTCCCACTGCCATCTGTCCCTTGTAAATA
Source organism: Myocastor coypus (assembly GCA_004027025.1). Lineage (NCBI taxonomy): Eukaryota > Metazoa > Chordata > Mammalia > Rodentia > Myocastoridae > Myocastor > Myocastor coypus. The sequence continues at coordinate 23,504 of PVJA010025244.1, forward strand.
GGGATTTAAAGATGGAGAATCACTGGCTGGGACAGTTTTTTCTCTATTGACCATCTGCCACAGGTGCTAGAAATGGCACTTGTCATAGTTAATCTTCAGAGGAAAGGTTGAATCGGCTGGCACGCATTTCTTGCTAAGCTGCAAGGTCCACTGATATACATTCTAAGTCTAATGCTGGACTTATCCTAGATATTTTTGATGCTGGCATCTCTGTTTGAGAAAAAATTTGGACTCCTTTTAGAAATTAATGTAGAGAAAAAAATAAATGATATTGAGATACTGAGTACTTTGCAGAAACTTTTAATATTGTTCTGCAAAACTTGTCCCCTTTTCCAAGCTTTCACCACCCCTTCTCCCACCTCAAGACTACATCTGAGAGTTTGCAAATGACGCATTCACTATGGACACTTCCATAAATAGTAACATTGGAAGAACATGAACGAAAGTTATTTCACATATAGGATAAAAATGACAGGCTCTAACACTGCAGAAATGATTGTCTGGTTCCCTAAATGTTTCAACTAGCGTAGCTCAGATAGAACAATTCACTTCAGTCAGTTTTTAAAAATGTTTCTCTAGCTCCCCTCTCATGCAAATGAATTTCCCTTTATGGTCCCAATAGTGAATCATATTTAAATGCAGTACTAAATGAATTAGGGTAGCTATGTAAAGATAATCATTATATTCAAGATAAAATGATTTATTAATTTGTAGTTGTTAAGTATTTCTCCCCTTTTGCAGTCCAAGAATACAGAAGATTGGAATTAGCATTCCAGCTCTGTCTGTCTTAACTTAAATAATGATAATAATAATAATAATTAATAACAATAAAGTAATAATATTATAAAAATAATAATCTTTTCACCATTATGTCATCCACATCTCAACACACATATAATACATGAATCAAATAATTTTAAATGAATGTCCTACCTAAATGTATCAAACACCCAAGACTTTAGGAGCTATTCCATGACAAAATTGCCTCCATATCTTGTGAAAAGAAATCACTTCTCTTGCAAGGGTTTATGTATTCTTCTGTCTTTCTAAATCTATTCGTATTTTAACACACAATATTTTTCTTTCATTTTCTTCACATTCATCAGATACGGCTTTAATAAAGTATGAAAAACTGGAGAGAAAAGCCCTCAACTTCACAAATTCTTATATGGAAATAAATATAAAATTAAAATTCTTTCCTGTGATGAAAATTTCCGTTGAATACTTCAGTGAATAACTGTCCTATTGACACATTTTTTCTGTGAAATTTTTCATCTTTACAAAGCTTCTGCCATTCCTCCAACTTCTATTGAGATCAAATACGACCATGCTATGTATATATTCAATTGCGCATCTGCCTCAGGGCACTACGTGCGATTATAATAGAATTCAAGGGGCTGAGTGTCTTACAAAGAGCAAAAATTCCATTGCGCCTGTTTACTAAGAACTTGAAGAGCAAGGCACTGGCGCTGGGAATGAGCCTCTTGATTTTTTTTCTCACAACATCAAGCATAAGGTCCAAGAGAGGAAACCTAATCCTTCTATCCATTATGTGACCTCATTCTTCATTCAGGAGTTCCCAACTAGCAAAGCTGTTCCACTGAGCATCAAGCTTCCAACACGTGGATTTTGTCGAACATTTAAACCATTACAGCCACTGGAAAGGCAGACAGTGGAAGAGACACCTACTTGTAAGAGCACTTTAGAAAATCAGACATTTTGTAGTCTAAGATCAGATCTCTAAATAGATATTCAGTGAGATTTTTTCAATTTCACAAAGTTTCTCTAAAGTAATCCCAATGATCTTTCCAAAACAAAAATCAGTAAGTTATATTTTAGCATATTACTGTAAATGTAAAAATATCACTTTCCTCCCAACTTCTATATTTTATGCATTTTCCATTCTTGATACAATATAGAAACATATAATCAAGATCAATAAAATGAGCTTCCCCCACCCCCCAGGTGATATTCAACTGCATTTTTGCCTCAAGGAAAATAATTTGTGATATTAAATTTGCTTCTCAAATCCTTAGTTTATTTTTATTTTTTAATATTTATTTATTTAGTGGCTGAGGAGATAGCTCAGTGGCACAAGTGCCTGCCTGGCAAGTGCAAGGTCCTGATTTTCATCCCCGGTATCAAAAAGCAAAACAAAATAAACAAAGAAGCAAACAAAAACTCTCTACAATATTTATTTATTTATTTATTTATTTATTTATTTATTTTGCTCTTTTGGGAGCAGAGCCTTTCTATGCAGTTCAGGCTAGCTTGTAGCTCACTTTGTAGTTCATGTTGGCCTGAAAAGATCCTGTTGCCTCAGCCTAGAAGGCTTGTACCACAATGACTAGCTCAAATCATTAGGTATTAAAGCAAGCCTATCTCATAGTGAACCAGGCAGCATCTCATAATGACTCAGAAATGAAAGACAAGCATTTAATAGGCTATATCTAGAAGACATATATGTTGCATTTCTTCAAAGCCAATTACCAGACCTATGGTTTAAACATTTGGCTCCTGAAAAACTCATGCTGAAATTTCATTGCCAATGTGATGATATTAAGAAGTATTCAGGTCATAACAGTTCACTCCTTCCAGGTAAAATTGAGACATTAGAAAGAAGAGAGCTTAGCCCCTTCTTATATCTCTAACTTCCATTTTGCATCTTCAGGTGACATAACAAAAAGTCTCAACTACACCCTGGCATTTTCTTACCAGACTTGGCAGCTTTGAACAGTTTGAGTCAATCCATTTCCATTCATTATAAATGTCCCTGACTCAGCTATTGGAACAGAAAATAAAAATACATTGGCACAATGAAGAGCAAATTCTCTCCAAGGTTATCACACATTTGCGTGAATGAATTTGTCTATTTTAGGTAACTCAGCCAATAGGAATTCAGCTGTGTAATGCTGACCCAATTTGAAGATGCTAAATTGAGATCCCTAAACTAAATTTTGAAAAGAATTTAAAATCTTCTTCATCAGAGAACCCAGAATGATGCTGGGAAATTGAGGGATTCTGAGGAACTCATGGCCCCAGCATGCGGCATGACAGTTGTGCTAGAAATGTGGTTCCACCATCTGTTGACTTAGAAGGATGACAGGTGGCCACAGAGTGCAGGTGATTCCCGTCCATGCCTACCACCTGTGCAGAAGTTTTGGTGAGCATCTGGCAGTATCTCCCAATAGCAGTGAGAACCTTGGTGATTAATACCATTCCCAAACACTGTCACAGGAACTTTGCAGAACAATACCCCAACATTCTCCCAGTGCCACTGAGATTGTGTGATGGATTGAAGCTTTAAATAAAACCCCACCAAAATAAAGGTACAAAAAGCAGTCTAAGGTACAAAAAGCAGTCCAGTTCATTAAGAACATGTTCAACAGAAAAAGACATAAAAGAATGTAAAAGTCACAAACTTGAAATGTCTAGAGCGATAATAAGTAAAGAAGCAAGTCTATGAGATTATAGAATAAATGAAGTCAGAAATAATCTCTCAAGACATGAAAGAAATAGAAGCAATCGTGAAAGAATTATTCAGCATGACTAACGAACACAAAGATTAAAAAAGAGCGAGCAGAAAAATGACAGAAGTATTGAACAAACAATACAGGAGAGAATTACAATGCATGAAAAAGTACAAATTGATACTTAGGTAGTTAATTCCATTCAAAGGTGGAAAAATATTTGAACAAAATTGAAGATAACTTCTCAGACATAGAATCAGGAGTGCATCTAACAATTATGAAAGGAAAGACCTCTGAAAACTAAAAAGATATCAGAAGCTGGAAGATGATGTAAAGAAAAACAGTATTAGAATAATAGATACCAATGAAACTGTAAGAGTCAACATAAAAGACATATAAAGAACACTTTCAGAAATAATAACAGAAAATTTCACAACATGAGAGAGTAATCTAACATACAACAAATGAGGCATATAGAACTCCAAATAGGCATAATCAAAATAAATCTAAACCTACACACATAACAATCAAGATCCCAGAAATTCAGCAAAAGAACAGAATAGTAAATGCTATTAGAGAGAAGAAGAAGCATTAAATGCCTACAATGGAAAGCCCATTAGAATCATGGCAGATTTCTCAGGAACAGCCAAAAATCAAGAGAATTTTGGACTGAAGTACTTCAGGTCCTGAAAGAGAATAATTTCCAACCAGATAAATGTACACTGTGAAATTATCTATCTAATTCAATGGTGAGATAAGGAACTTCCATCACAAGGAACCACTGAGGAAGTTCATGACCACCAAAACAACCCTACAAAGCATACTGGCAGATATTCTAGAGAGAGACTGGAACAACTACAGCACCAAGAACAACAACAGAAAGGAATGACCAAACAGAGCAAGTAATTAAAATGGTGGGAAATGTATGGGACCTTTAGCAGGAAAATAGCATGACAAAGATAAGCCATTACAAATAAATTATAACACTCAATGCAAATGGGATCAATTCACTAGTTAAAATAAACACAGTGGTAGAGTGGATTAAGAAACAAAAATCCTACAATATGCTGTATGCAAGAAACACATTCAACCTAACAAGAAGTGCACAAAAATAGTCCATGCAATAGAAGCCCAGAGAAAAGAAAGGATAGTTATCCTGGTTACTGATAATATTACCTTCAAACCAAAAATGATTCAAATGGGTGAAGAAGGTCACCACATGCTTGTTAGGAGAAGACTTCAAGAGGAGGAGATAACAATGATAAACTTATATTCACTCCATATTGGAGCGCCTACCTACATAAGACAAATTTTCACAGATTTGAACAAAATCAAATCACAGAAATACAGTTAAAATGTGACAGTTTAGCATGCCACTGCAACAAAAAATTAGCTCAGTTAGGCAAAAAATCAGCAAAGAAATGACATAAATAAGCCAATCTCATGAACAGACATAGTACACCTTTACAGAGTTTCACTCAACAATGTCAGAATACCAGAGCTGTTCAGTTACACTTGGGACGTTCTTCAAACAGAAAACACACTAGCACATAGAGCGTGCTTAAATAAATCTAAAGGAATTGAAATTATTACATAATGTCTGGCCATAGCGCAATTACACTGCAGACTATTGAGAAAAGACACCAAATAAATGGTACTAATAAAACTGGGTTTCCATAAGCCCCTAGTGACCACAATCTTAAGTGAAATAAATCAGAACTTCATGTTCAGACTTCGTAAAATCTCTTCAGTATAAAGAGTAAACTGGTCCTGAGTTCGAACCCCTTCATAAGGTCTCTTTTGTTTTTGGAAAGACAAAATGAAATCTTGAGACTACAGTAGAGTCTGTGAAAAGGCAGTGAGCCTGTTCACGAGAAGCACCTACAGAAATGAGAAGAAGGACAGGACAGGCAGTGAGGGAAAGTGATTTGTCTAGGTATGGAACCAAGATGGCTTGGACAACTGTTCTGTGAATTTTTGCTGGTGTGTGGAAAGGAGAACTAAATGCTTAAATTTTCGTCTTATTTTTTTTTTCTTTTTCTCTCTTTTTAATTTCTTACATTTTTTTCTTTCTTCAAATTTTACATGCATATATCATGTAATATGCATAACTAAAAGGGAACACTGGGCATAGCAAATACTATCAAATTAATAGCCCTGTGTAGTGAAATTCTATATGGTAGGTGTGTTTTTGTTTTAATACTATTTTGTACTCTAAAGATAATGAAAAATATTTTGAAAAACTTCTTCATCTAGAGATGCACACATCCTTAGTCTATTTATTAACTAGGATGAATCAATCATCACTATCTAAACCACTATGTAAAGTCCCCATGGTATGATTATTCCAGCGCTACCTTTACCTAACACGTATATTTTCTATTTGTACAGGTTTCTTTTCACACTGAACACCACATAAAACAATACTTCTATAAGAAATATTAATAAAGGTAAGATAAGGTCACGTTTGTGAAAATGGTGAAGGAACAAAGTGTACGATGGCAGTGTTCCCTGAGGTTTGGTCTGCGCTGGGACACCAGCTAATTCTCTTCAACTCCTTTCACCCCTAGTGGACTTGGAGTCTACAGAGGCAGCCATCACTGGAGACTGGGCCACCCGCTGGCTTTCCTGACTGCTTCCCAGAGCCTTCTCATGTCAACACTGTACTCATTCCAGGGGTTGCTCTCAAGCTGTGACAAATCAAATGAGGTTTTACTCTCCCTTTTTTTATGTTCACTCGAATTAGATATAAGCATTGTCTCTAGTACTCTGAGCGCTGATACAGAAATTGGCCGAAAGTGAAATCTACACTGTTTTTCCTAACTCTCAAGCATTCTGAAATATTCCAGGAATTTTCATTACTGCATCTCAAGGATTCTGAAAGGAAGTGATCTGCTGTAATCAGCCGAAAGTCATCATATGAATTTTAAATTTTACACACCAGACAGAAAAAATAGTCCTGTGTTTTTGTACATTTTACTTCATCAAGGATAGTGGTATTTGAATAAACTCAAAGTATTTAATCTTAAAAACAGAATTTATTACTAGTTTTTGTTTTCTGCACAAAAATCTGAAACCCTTTTTAAGTTTGTGCTTTTAGTAACTCTCCTTTTGAAAGTTGTCAGTTCATCACGTCTGCTCTTTTCCTTAAGTCAGAAAGATTCATTTTTACCTAATTTAAAGGTAATATGTATACATTCAAAGCAGTATGGGGCAAGGAGCTTTGATCTAATGGGGTAGGAAAAAAATTGCAGTTTGATATTTTCAGACCTTAAATGGCAGTCTCGGGATCACCTTCTCAACATGGGATTTTATGAAAGGAAACTTCACGTGCATATATTAAAAGCCAGAGACTCTGTCATCATGAATCATGGCCTGCACTCCAATGGAAGAGAGCGTGACATCTGTGTCTCTCACTCAGCATTTGTTTCTTAGGTGCACTGAGCTTCCAAGGCAAGAAGTGAACACCGCTTCCTGCAGTCAGTGTCCAAGTACGCTCACTTGTGTCTTCAGCCCATCTCAGTTTCATCTTCTGTACCTCCTCACATTCGACATATTGCTTTTACTAAACACTAAGTTAGGTATTTCTGGAATATTTCAAGTGATGATGATTGAAGTATTTATTTGATTTATTTAAACAGAGATGATTATCCTGGATAATTGAGTCGCTCCTATTTCAATCAACTGAAAAACCATAAGAGCTTATTATCTGAGATGCCCTAAATTAAGAAGAACTATCAAGCCAGTGAAACAGCACAGCATACTAAAGCACCTTCATAGGCCATCTTAGACACACGCAGGGACCACTGTTCAATCTTGGGCATTGCATAATGCACCAGCCCTGCCACCAGGCCAGACTGAGCTGGCCTCGCAAAGAGGAAAGAGGAAGAGGAAGAGGAAGAGGAAGAGGAAGAGGAAGAGGAAGAGGAAGAAGAAGAAGAAGAAGAAGAAGAAGAAGAAGAAGAAGAAGAAGAAGAAGAAGAAGAAGAAGAAGA
>PVJA010025245.1:0-30986 GCA_004027025.1 Myocastor coypus
CACGACCTTGCACTTGCCCAGCAGGCACTTGTGCCTCGGAGCCATCTCCCCAGCTCCTCGATCTTAATTTAAAAAAAAAAAAAAAACCTTAGATGCTATTACTTTATTTTTTAACATATGAAAAAGGGCTTAGCACAACTAAAATATCTGTCTGAAGTTCCCAAGACCCAGGATTAAAATGTAAGTTTATTCAAAAGCATTTATCAAGGACAACGGACTCCCAATACTTATTCTGTCACTTGAAAACACAATACAAGTTCCCTTTTCCTTACTTGCCTTTTTTATTGCACACACACACAGAAACCACCCCCCTCCCCAGCTTAAGTAAAGTGAAAGTCTATCCAGCGATGAGTGAAGCAAACTGCACAGGGGCGCACCGCGGGCGCCGCCCACCTGCCCACTGAGCGTCTCACTGCCGCATGCATACACCCGCTCAGCACACGCCTGTTGCTTAGGAGTCAAACTTTCCCTAGAAGTCTTGTGGGCAGAGAAAATCTGCCACAAAATCCGAACGTTCAAGCAGGGGCTCACTCACCTCACTTGGAGATGTAACGGGGCCGTCCTAACACCCACTAGGCACTTCATACACGCCAAGTTTTCTTCTGGCCCTCAGACACTGCCAATTATTCTGTACAAGTTGAGAACTGTTTAAAAGCACAGCTTTGGGCTGGTAGCTGAAACCCTAACTTGATAAATAAATGAAGGTTAACAAATAAGTTATTCATTATAATAAACTTAATAAATACATAAAAGCCTAAGGGGTTTTAGCAGATCAGTGGGCCCTGTAGAATGAGAACTTGGCCTGCATCAGTAACAGACCAGCAGGTCACTGGAGACAGGGTGGTGGCCGAGAGCAGCCAGGCAGCTCAACCCAACAGCCTCAGCCACCCTGCTGCTGTGTGTCTCAGGCACCACTGTCCCACATGACTGCATCTAAGTTCATCTATAATGCACTCAGTACACAGCACAAAAATATCTGTTGTGCACTGTATGCCTGACAATAAGGCAGTACCCTGAAATTTCAGTTCTAAGAAGGGAGCAAGAACTTGGGAGAGGAAAGAGTAATGAGAAAGAGGACACCTCTAAGTGAGAGAGTCAGAGGCCCAGAAGGTCTGGAAACTTTCCAGAACTGTATTCCAAATCTCAGAGTCGTCGAAACTCTTGAGCCTCAATTTCTAATCTTTAAATGGGCTTAATGAACCTACCTCTCTCATGAGATTATTGGGATGTTAACGGCAAAAAAACAAAAGAAAGAGAGAAGATAAAACTGTTCTTTCACTTGCGAAGCTCATATTATTGTTTCATGAACAATTAAAAAAATCATTTTTCCTAGTGAAGTGTCTAATCATTTCTCATGTCCTAAAGAGGGAAATATTCTGAATGGCTGTGCTATAGTATGTGCACAGCTGGAAACCCCTTCATTAAATACATCCTTCACTGCACCATGTCCCCATTTCAAGATGTCTGTCCCTTCTCAATGTAACATTTTCTTGGGTTACAGCGACTCTTCCACCAACAGACAGAGGTGCATTAGTGGGAGATTTATGCTAATATCTCAGCAGTGGAAATCATGAGGCTTACTATATTCTCATTCGGTCTGAGACAAGTAGCCAGGGTATGTCCTTTAACACGATTTCCAGGAAGGATACTGTAGCTTAAGAAATGCTGATTTGCTGGCATTTATATATTCCAGGAAGAGGGCTATCTTAAGTGTATCAGAGCCTAAAGCAGAAAATTATTTTAATGCCCCCTCCTCCCTGCACATATCACCAGCATAAAAGAAGAGCAGAAAATACGCATTGGCTGGAGAACTGCTGGCATTAAAGAAGAGACTGGAACCTTTCTGAAGAGACCTCATAAGACAATAGGACAGCCCTCCTGGGGGAAGGGGGGTGCTGCAGATCCCCAGCAACTGCTCTTAGCATGGCCCTGCCAGCATGTGTAACGGCCAACTGGTTCATCTTGCTAACTATAACGCTCGGCATATGGAGAGGGAGTGTTTATAGATATATACATACACCATACATTTTCGCAGCAAGTACATATAGAGACCATCCAACTGTATATTTTGCAGACATACAAACACGCACATATATTGTCCATATGTTCAAACAATTTTAAACTATATCATGAACAAATAAAGATCTCCTTGCATTAAAAGTTGCTGGAAGTATCATGGTGGGCATTTGGGGGAATATAAAGACAGAGAGAAAGGTTTGAATTCCAGTCTTACCCTTTCGTGCTTTGTGACCTCCTTTTCAAAACAGGAATGGCATTTGGATCTTTTGAGGATATAACTATCAGGGACTGCATGAAGCTGCACATATAAAGCACTTAGCACATTGGCTAGTACAAGGTAAACTTTCAGAACTACTAGTAAAACTAGTCATCATACCAGGTTGGGAACAACGGAGGTCTTTTGAGAGATGTCAAAGGAATAGCAGGGTGTTATGCAGCAACCTCTGAGAGCCTCTGACAACCTGATGAATCTCCCCTAAGCTCCTCCACCTAACGGGAGCAAGTCTATCACTATATTTCCCCTGCCTTACCTTTCACTTTTCATTGGACTATGATCTTGGGGAGAGGGTACTTTTCTCTTCCATGAATTTCTTTTTCAAAGAATTTTATTTATTTATTTGTTTATTTATTTATTTATTTATTTTTCTTGTTTCAGAACTTCTGTTTGTTTGTTTGTTTGTTTTTATGGCCAGCTCAGCCTGCCCTGAGGGCAGGGCTGGCTCAGCATGTGGTGCCGGGGATCAAACCACGGTCCCTGAAGCCGCCTAAGCTTTCTTAAGCAGGCACTTTAGACCACTGAGCCATCCTGCCGGGACCTTTGCATGAATTTTTATTTTATTTTATTTTATTTTATTTTATTTTATTTTATTATTTATTTTGGTCTTTTTGAGGCAGGGTCTCGCTATGCAGTTGAGGCTGGCCTTGAGCTCACTTTTGTAGCCCAGGCTAGTCTCAAACTCGCACCAATCCTCCTGCCTCAGCCTCCCGAGTGCTGGGATTACAGGCGTGAGCCACCACACCCGGCTTAATGAATTTTTATCTTTTTATCTTTTCAGCTTTCATACCAGAGACCAGTTCATAATAGCTACTCAGCAAATGTTGATTGAATAAATGATTCTGCACATGTAATAGAGGCTATGCAGCTTTTTTAGTGAGACAGGAGTATGTATAATAAGCACAGATCTTCTAATAAAAGAAATTTAGATAAAGCAAAGGAGTGTAAAAGATTCATGTCTTCTCCAGATCTTGACTTTTGCTAAGAAAATGTAGATGAATACATAATCCCTAATCTTTTATGATAATACCAATCACTGACAAGGATCGCGAGGGTCTTATATTGGTTTTCTCACATGTGTTCTTTCCTGGATGCACCATCCACAGTTTTCAGCTTAGCTCTTAGAGTGAATGTCTCAGAGACCCTTGAGAAAACACTATCTAACAAATTCTCAGTATTTGTAATATTTGCATTCTCCAGCCTTGTGGAGTCTTCCGAGCCTAGCTAGGCAGAAATTTCAAATTCAAGCATTTAGCAAGTCTTTCTGTAACATGCAACTTAGTTTTCAGGAAAAAAGCAATTATCTTTTCACAGTTTTATCAGTCTATATAAAGTTTAATCAGTTATGTATATAAAAAGTACCTTAGGCATTAACAGATTTGGGGACATAGCCAAATGATCTTGTTAGTATACAAAATAGTGAGAGGAGTGTTATAATAGTTTTGTCATTATGCATTACCAGAAAGTGGTTTTTGGAAGAAATAGGGAATCATTAATGTGGAAAGTTGCTTAACTGGAGTTCATATATTAAATGGAGTTCAGAACTGACTTTGGAATACTCTGTTGCACACCTCTTTTTGAAGTAATGAAGAAAGAAGAAAATTTCTAAATTTCACATTGTGAAAGTATGTTTTAAAATCTATGCTAGGGCACAAGAATGGCAGAGAAGCAACAAGGCTACATCCTCAGTGCCATCCTACACACTGGCTCTGGCACCCACCCATGCTACTTCTGTGTTTCTTCCTACTTTAAGTCCTTGGGCACCATCAAGACATGCAAGGTTTCTTCCAGCACATTTCCTGAATGGCTCCCAAGGACTGGAATTGAATAAATGACCTTTTGTTGTATAATCCTGTGAGATACTGTAGCTTTCAAACCATAATAACCAAAATCCTGCCTTCCCTAGTACTAACTTAAATGCATATACATACACACATATGTGCAAGCACATGTGCACACACAGACACTTAAACCAAGAAGACAATTAACATAATTTGTATCCTGTCTGTACATATATTTTTCTTGGTGAATTTGGTGAACTCAAATCCTTACCTAAAATATGGACTCCTAAGTCACAGATATTACTATGGATAGTCTGAACTTGATTTTTGGAGCAAGATAGAAATATCTATGGATGAAATGTGATCTTAAATAGCAAACAATAAAAATAAGAGCCCAATTACCATGCACAAAAGGGTTTGGGTGGCCCATAGAAAAAGTCATTATGAGTTGTGAAGAAATTCCATCTCTAACCTAGCTTTATGCCAGAAGATCCAAGACCCCAAAATCTAAGACCCTAACCATCTAATGACAGTTTTAAGCACCATTAGAGAGAAAATTTATGTTATCTTATTATAATGCAATAATTCTGAAAATTCTCCCATACTGAGTCATTCTATGTCCTTATTACCTATCAGAAATTTATGATCTAGACATAAGTGTCTAGATGGTAAGTGTCTGAATGGGACTGTGGAGAGAATGAGGAAGAAGAAAGAATAAATCCTAATCCTTGGTATCCACAGTAAGTTTGATCCTGGGTCTGCTTACATACGTCATCTTTCCTAAATTGGCCGCCGTAAGTTATCCAAGCATATCAATTATTTCCATATATCTCTTTCTAGAACTCTACTGTTAATACCATACTTCCTGGCTTTCAAACACCCAGTAATTCATGAAATGTAAATGAAGCTTTGGGGTGGAGCCTATAAGAGTAAACCAATCACAGGTATTTCCCTGTGAAGTGCTTAATTTAGGTGACACAGTGATATAGACTGATCCAGTCAGACTGAGAGAGAAGACTAACACGTTAAGCAATGGACAGAAGTCATCTTTCTTATTTTCATTTCACATGAAAAAGAAAGTGAAGTGTCTTGTCTGCTACTGGCAGCCAACTTATGGTCATGATGAAATCAATGGAGCACTCAGTTCATATTATTGGCAGAGAAGAAATGAACTATAAAGTGAAACCATCGTGTTAATCAAAAATAAAACCTGCTCATCGTTCTATTAACTGAGATAACAAACTTCTTTATTATTTAATCCAACTGATAACTGTTTTTCAGTGATATAAGGAAAAACTATATTAAGTGTCTATATTGATTTAAGATACATTTCAACCTAAAAACATTAAAATATATGTGAAGGATTTGGGGGGAAAAAGTACTTATTAGAATTTTTTTTTTTTTTAGGGTCTCACTACTGACTCATAGTAATCCTCCTGTTTGTACCTCCCAAGTGCTGGGATTACAGACACGTGCCACCTTGCCCAGACTCCATTGCCTGCTCAGCGCGCTCTAGAACAAGGCTGGCACAGCAGGTAGGGCAGGAGCCAAACCCGGGCCCCTGCGCTTTTCTAAGTAAGCACTAAATCCGCTGAGCTATACCGCTGACCCTAGAATTTGAGAAAGAATCTATAGCGCAAAAAATAAGTAAGAATTGGCTTGGTTCATGATTTTGAAATTAGATTGTTCCCTTGAGGTTTATGATCTATAATTACAAGTGGTTCCAGTTCACTGGTTACTCCTTCATAAATGACAGGCTACAAAGTCTCACACCTTGTTCATACTAACTGAGTAGATAACTGAAATGACAGATTAACTTTTTTTAAATGTTTCGCTTATAGGAATGTTAATATAAAGAAACTAGATTTTGTCTGAAAAATTGGTACACAGTTCAGAAATTTCTTAGCCAGCATAAAGTACTTTTAGTTCGTACATGCTTTTCTTGTGATTAATGACAACTTACCTAAATCTAGAATTGCTAATGATCATTTTCAGACAATTCTGTTTTTCCTTAGCCCTTGTCTTCTGCATTTGATGTACATTCTATTTTGGCTCCAATCTTAGCCTCGGTTTCAGATATAACTGCTTCACAAACTAAGTAACACTTTCCTTTCTCTATTTAGCCACTTAAAACTTCTAAAATATACTTTAAAAGATATTGACACATAATTAAGCTTTCCATTTAGATTTTTCCCAAAAAAAAAAAAAAAGAAATAAATACAGTTTGCTAGCTTACATGGTTTCTTTTTACCGTTCACTATACCATGTTAATAAACAGGTGTATAAGTGCTTGGTTTGAGCACCGAGATTAAATATAAATCAGTAGAATCATCAAAAAATTCAGCACAAACACAAAAGGTGTTCATTATCTAAGAAATGTTTGATACATTAAACTGGTTGGAGTACCACACAAAAAAAGAATAACCTAATAATCAAAGGAAAAATATAATTTGCGAGTCTGCAACTTGATACCTCTACTAAGGAGTATTTTGCTTTTTGTTTTTTAACCATTCTCATTCCTGGCCACCAACACTCCCCAGATGCAGAGACCTGCGCATGGAATGTGTCATGATACATCTAGGTCATTTCTCTACAATTTAAATAGGCTAAATTGTAAAGAATAGATTAAATTGTTTCTTAGACCACAAAGGAAGAAAATGTTGCCTGAAGGACCAATTTTTATGACTACTAGTGCTCTAATCCTGTTTATTCATAATCTCCAAAGAACCAAATGAAACCGATGAGTTTTCACCTGGCTAACATGATAAACATGACAGTTAAAATACACTGAAAAATACCGGAAGAAGCAATGTCTTGTTTCTACTTTGGTGCATGAGCACTGTCATCAGTTTCAATCTGCATAAACCCTCCTAGTTACTGGAGGCACACACAAAAGCAAGGGGAGAGGGTTAAGCGTCAAGGATGTCATGCTTCCTGAACAGGTGACTTAAAGCTTGTGTTGCACATTTTTAGTTCAAATAGATTTTGCTTTTACTGCTATGAAAAATCTGAACAAATTATATTTAACTTCCTAACATATCCAAAAGCCATTTTGAAAAATTATCTTGGAAAGGCAAAGCAATAGTAGGTATTCAATAAATCAAGGGGAATTGGTTGGTACAGCTCATCCTGCAGGTCTTAGAAAAAACAGAACAGAGACTTTCTAAGGCAATTCATGGTGGCAAATAAATGACTGAAGAACAGCAGCAGTTTGCCCTGCAATCCCTTAACTCTTAGCATGCTTATTCAAAGGCTAGTAATATCTTTATCAGGGTAAATTTGGACCGGATATATATAACCATTATATATTTATATAATTATATTTATATCATTATATATAACCTTGGATATATATATATATATATATATATATATATATATATATATCCAAGGAGAAAATGTTGTGGGATGTTAGTAGTTAAGCATTTGAGTAACAATGTCCATGCCCTCTTACAGGTTTTATTCTTTTTTTGGTGCCGAGGACTGAACCCAGGGCTTCCAACTTGCTAGGCAAGCATTCTACCCCTGAGCCAAATCCCCAGCCTCTGTCCATGCCCTCTTGATCCTTGCATGAGACTGGAGTATCTTGTAGGCATGGTTTTAACATCCTCAGTAGGAGAGAATCAGTACCCTATGAACAAAATTAATTACATGTAGAAGTTACTAAAAACATACAATTTAGAGTACAGAAACACAGCAGTTATGAAACTGACCTAAGCAATGCTTATTAAAGAAAATAGATAAATGCACTACTAAATAAATGTAGCATCTCTTTCATTTCATTCTCGTCTCCCTAACTAAAGAATTCTGATTCTGTTCAACAGGGTAAATGTGCTGAGTTAAAATCCTCAATTTTCCAGGCTCGCTTTCAACTGTGATAATTCATGAGAAATATTTTTGTTCAGTAAACATCCAGGGAAAATATAGCTACCTCCATAAGAGAGTGTCCCAGGGAATATGCCTTGTCCTAAACCTTTCCCCCGTTGTTAGGTTTATCCGCTCTTACCTATAATCCAAACATATCACTAATCCAAACACAAGTCGGACCTCTTCCAAGCATCTTATTGTCAAGTAAAATGTCTCCTCAAATAATAGGAATAAAATCAAAACACACAAACAAACAAATACCATGAACTTTTTATCCCTTTAAATAACACCAGAAAGCTGGCAGAAGTTATTTCTTAAAGGAATGGAATTTCTAAGGACTTAAAAATGAATCTTTAGCTGTTTTTTTTTTTTTTTTCTTCACATGGATGCAGGTGGGACTATAAACTCTTTCTAGCATGACACAGAGCACATCCCATAGCGAACTTGAGATCGTCACCTAAAAAAAAAGAAAGAAAAGAAAAGAAAAAATGCTATTAATGAAACAAAGTAACAACTTAGAAGGGAAAGCTTTTTGGGTTCCATTTACTAACTAGCCTACAGGGAATTTAAGAATATTTTACCTGGCCTGGAGTTACCTATGGAATAAAGGCAAAAGATGTAAAAACTGGAACTGAATTCAACGAAGCTTAATAGAAACTATTCTGTAATAGGAACAGTATTTCAGGCAGATCAAGTCAACTGCCGATGAAATCACTGTGATCCAGCTGGTTCTCCACAGATGATGTCTGCCTGTCAGGTTACTTTCCAGAGATAAGATGACTAAGTCACTTCTTACTTTTCAAATCACTCTCAGTATGAGCCAAATCACCTTCACTGTGGCCTTAAAACAGAAAAATCTGTAGCTTAATACGTCTCCAACTTAATTCCATGCTTCTCTTTCTTTATTGTGTCATCCTGAAATCCGAAGTAGGGGCAACAGATTCCTTCATTTTTGTATAACTAGTGATTTTTGATTTGGGGGAATAATTATTATACTTTCAGGAAAGCACAGAAAAGGTTCAAAGGACAACTGAATGTACATTCCTAAACAAGATTCGAAGAATAGAAACATCACTTCTGATTTCTTTAGTAAAGATAACACATCTTTGAGTAAAAATAAGAATCAAATTTTCCTTAAATCAATGTCCATTTTATGTGCTTTTTCAAAATTATTTCAGTAAAAACTATACTCAGACTTTCCATTTTCTGCAGTGCTCATTTTGAAAAATGTATTTTTATTTATAGCATTATATATAAACCTATAAATGCTTTCAACAGTATGGGTTTGACATGGTTGAAGATTTTTTTCAAACTTATATTGCCAGTATCTTCCAGGAGCAACATATGGCAATGAGGTAAATCTTCAGCTAACCTTTTAGACACAGTCTTATGTATTTCCAAATTCACTGGTGAGCGCTTCTCTACCTTTTGCAAAACTTAAGGTAATCTCTCTTTGGCATTTTGAGATACAAATTCCTCATAAAATTTTGATGTTCATAGATTGTCCACACAGAGTAACATTCTTAATTTAAGAGAAATAGGGTACAGATAAAAAGCAATATGAGTTTGAACCCCAGTCCCGCAAAAAAAAAAAAAAAAAAGCAATATGAAAAATGATTCTTTTTTAAAAAATTGTGTGTTTTCAGGACAACCCAGAAAGCAGTCAGTTATTTCTGGAACTCTTTCATTGCATAAAAATATCACAGAGCCAAAATCTGCCCTCCAATGATTTTTCGTAAAGTTACTTGGGTCCATATGTTACTTGAAGCTCAATTTGCTTCCTTGTATTTCAAGGTCTAATCGCACAGCTATTACACAGGCAGAATTTCCATGAAATTAAATTTTTGTGTGTGTATGAACACTGCATTTGAATATTTCCTAAAGCAAAATGTGTTCAAAGACTGTGGAGAATTAGGGTTAGTGGAAAATAAATTGCAGATCACCAAAACATCTCCACATTTGCTAATTTTTCTTGAGACTTTTCCTTCCATTGGAAAACCTCAGGACCACTTGAGAGTGCAGAAACTAACACCTAGACAGTTTTTACTTATTACTGTCTCTAATAACAATGCCCTTCATAATTTCCTTCCTGAAAATTTTTACTTCTATTTCACTGAATAAATTTTTATTCAAAGCATCATAAAATACGGAAAAGGAAAATCAAGACAGCAAGGGATTCTGCTTAAAATCGTTGTTCTTGAAAGTCTGGGTTGCTAATTTAATACCATATGGCCATTAATTTGAAGTATAAAGTAAAATATTATGTGCTTTTCTGTATAATTAATGAATCTTAAATTCAAGAATTTAAGAGACAAAAATTCTTCTGCCAGATTCCAGACATTCAGGAACCTCTATATAATGCTATAAATCTTCTTTTAAAGTTTCTGAACACTTGTCATTTTTCCTGTAAAGCTGTATTCATCTCCAAATCAAAAGTACCTGTTTCATTTTTCAGATAATAAGCAGAAAAAAACCTTCCCTACATCTGCACAAAATATGTCTATCCTCATTAGATCCATTTTCTCAATTAAATTCAAGTTTCTCTGTCCAAAAGGCATAAATCTGGGTATTGATTTAACTATAAAATCATGAAACTCCCGGTAGTCTTCTAAAACCATTTTACTTGGATGAGCATATAAGCTTTTAAAATATCAAGTTATTCCAGTATTTAATACACATAACTGCTTCCAGAGGGCTAAAGGCAATAAGACACAGCTGCCCATTCCATTTGAAGAACTGCACTGGACTGCTAGCCTTGTCTCACTACTTTCTGGGTTTTTTAAAAAGCGTTTGCTTCTATTTTATTTAGTATGAGTTTGATACCTTCTGAACGTGAACCATAACCAGCAGCCAAAATCAATAACCTATCTAATCAAGGCCCCATAAACTAACAACAGACCCTTGGTGCTCTGTTCCTATAAAATGTAGTTCATTCTAAGTTCTTCCTTCCAAAACAGTCTAACTCTAAATTTATTATCCTCTTCTGACAACATTAGAGCATGGTCTACCTGGAGCTCTAGAAAGCCCCTTTTGGGGAGCAAATCAATTACCTCTTGAAAAAAAAGGAAAGAAAAGACCTCTCTAAACCCTCCTTGAAATCTTTTTTATTTAACTTCAATTTTCTTTTGAAAACAAGGGATCCTTACCATGGAGCTTTCATGCCACAACCAACTCCTTCCCTTCAAATAACAATCATGAGTAAATATTTCATAGACATGTCTCTAGTGTGAATTGCACAATATGAAGAGGAGATGTTAAAAAAATGTTTCTCTAAATCATACCAAATAAGACATACAAACATTTTCCTAGATCTTCGATGTTTTGAAGTGTAAACCACAAATTCTCCTTGCATAAAACATCATATGCTTTTTTGATATCCAGGATGCTGTAGCTGAATAGCCTTCACTCAGTGACTTCATAGTATATTTGATACTTATGTTTATGTTAAGCTCCTTCAAATAGTATTTTCCATCTTAAAGCTGAGAAGGCTTTTTGCCTTGAAAGATTATTCATAGGTAGCAATATAAGCAAAACCAAACTTAATCCAAAATTTCTTTTTTACTTCCAGATCTGCGACATTAAACACATGTGTGTAAAACTACTTTCTGTGATAGTGATTTTCCTTTTCTATTTCAGTTGCTTTGCAAATCTTTTTCCCAGTTACGTGCTGATCTCTGTTGGACAGGAGCCGTGAGATCTTCACCTTAAATCTATGAGGTGTCTATTATCTAAGCAGTTTTAAACAACCAGTGATAAACAACTATGGGCTTGGTAGAAAATACAGAAAACATTTGGAGAACTTGAATCAAGTATCAGCACACACGTGGATGCGAATTTCACGTATAACACCTTCCTTACTCAAATATAATGAAAAAAACCCTTAGACTAATATAAGAAATTGAATTAACATTTGCTATAAACACAATAAACATGGCTAAGAATTTGATATACAAGCAGAGCAGACACTGTCTACTACTGTACATAAATCTAATGTTAGAAAAGATGGAACATAAATAAGTATTGATATGCAAATATTAGAACTGATGTTGGCTATCAGTATTAAGTCCAACATTTTTACCTTCCTTTATTTATCTCAGTGCTCCTTTAGGATGTACTGATGGTACCATATTTCAAAGAGGTAATCTCTTTTGCTGTTTTGTTTACTGACTTTGTATACATTTTCAGTTGTACAGCAAATATAGGCTTTCATGAAACTTCTCCATGATCCAGTCTACAAGTATGTGACTTCCTGATAGCATAACATACTATGGTAGTTTTCTCTAAAACTTGTCTCTCCTGATTTAAGCTCTTACATCAGGAGCTACTTGTTCATAGAAGTCCATTCTCCTTACCTGTTACCTCTTCTTCCCTTAGTTCCTTCCATCCAGCTACACACTCATTCAAAGCAGTAGTTGCAAGGAGAGGATTTGTAATTTAAAAAAATTTTTTTTAAAAAGACTAAAGCTCACTATTCCGCAGAATAATTGGACCTGTGTCCTTAACTCTAGTCCACTAATGCTCTTAATGCTCTAAGACTGAGGACAATATTCTTATGCTCAATTGAAGATATATAAATTTTTAACAGGTCATATCTTTCATGTGCCTGTGTATGTGGGTGAATCCAGGGCTACTTTATAACTAAAATACATCCCTATCCCTTTCATATTCATTTTATTTTTGAAGCAGAACTTCGCCACGATGCCTATGCAAGATTCAAAATTTTGTTCCTTCATGGGACACATCTTTGACGGCAGAGACTATGCTTATTTTTCACTCTCAAAAATTGCTTCTACAAGGGCGATATTGTTCCTAGGAAGGTTACTCCCAAACTTCAAAACTGTTGCCTTCTTCATATCCAGATGGTGTCCAAAATCAACACATGATCCATTCTCATTATATGCTATTCAAGTGATCTTTGAAATTTGGTGATAAAGACAATATTGGCACCACCTGCGATGACCACAGGCTTCTTGAAGAATGAAATCTGTCAGAACACCCATCTACAATGTAGCCCATTACTATGAAAGATTTAGCAGCCAAAGTGTCATAACACAGCCAATACTGATATTCATTGGGGTCTGGGATGCCCATTTGTTCCCCTAATGCTTTTTATGCTGGCAAGGAAGCTGATACATTTAATTGACCAAATATTTAGATATAGATTCCCAGTAGAAGTAAAACAGGAGTTCCTAAAAGGAAGTCAAAAAGGAGTATTCTGGGCATATTTTCTCAGGTTCACAATCACCATATCCTCATAGGCATCCAAGATGCACTGAGAATTTGCATTCCTCAGAATTATAGAAAATGGTTTACCATGCCCAAAGGTTATGAAAGTACAATTGTGCTGCTTTTGAGGAGATGGTATATCTTGGCATGGTATTTAGTTCCATGTAAAAATTTTAACAGGAAGAACATTATACTAAAAAACATTTGAACTATGTTCAAGTGTTATTTAAACACAAAGCATTGGCTACATAGTCTGCATTCTATTTCTAAAAAGCAAATGTATATAGGAAGTAATATAAGCCTTTTATATTTCCACCAATCTACCCAATATTGTATAAAAACACATCATTTTCAACCATTCCGCAGGTGATCTACCTAAGACTGTTACCTAAGTGTAACTTAATTTAATAGGATATGGAGCTGTATTGTCCCCTATAGTAGTTTCTACAAGATTTCAAAGACTAAACACCAAAAAAAAAAAAAAAAAAAGATTTCTATTGATTGCATGTATGTTAGATATTTTTATCATTGTTACAAAATACCAGAGAAAAGCAATTTAAAGAAGGAAAGGCCTACTTGGGCTGACAGTTTCAGAGGTTTGGACCATGGCGGCTAGCTCCATTGCTTTAGGCTTGTGAGGCAGAAAGATCATGGCAGAAGAAAAGAGCAGAGGAAAGGTATTTACCTCTTGTCAGTCAGGAAGCAGAGAGAGTGGCTAAGCCAGAAAAGATGGGGCTGAGGACAAGATATAATCCCCAATACCACCCCCTCAAGACTAACTTTCTTCATCTTGGCACCATTGTAAGTGTTCATTGACCTATGAACTCATCAACATCTTAATCCACTGGTCAGGTTAGTGTCCTCCTTGGTCCCACCTCTGAGTGTTACTTCAGTGGATACTAACCCCTAACATGTGCTTTGGGACATACTTCATATTTAAAACATCATATTGTATAAAACTCATATGTTTTGTGTCTGCATTAAATATATTGTTAAAATAATTTTACTTCTGTAATCTTCTTAGTACCACTACTAGAAAATTCTCGGTGGTAGGTATATACAGCTGACATTTGAGATTCACTGTATATTGGACAAAATAAAAAATTAATTCAGATGTCAACTAAAATCACTTCATAATAATTTCTAGCCCTATTTACCTCTACTATTATGTCTGCACAAAATGTGAGGAAATAAAAATCTTTTAAAACACTTAATGTACTAAATATGGACTTCAATGATTTAGAATGCAGCAAATGTTTGTCTTGGTGATGTTTAGTCCTGAGGTTCTAAAAACGTTAAAGATTACTCAAGCTCAAATTGGCTTGGAAAATATAAACCCCATACTGTTATTTAGAACACAATAAGAATATGGTAAAAATAATTTTTGAGACCCCTCCGTAACATCAGGTCCTGTGAGAGCGGCAAACATGGTAAGCAAAAATTTTAAAAGAAGAAAATAGAGTAGCATTATATACTTCCTTCATCTCTGAAATTCCTAACCCTCAGGGCAGAGTACTTGGCAATGAGCTCCATAAAATTTCTAGAAGACAATTTTCTACATGTCTAAGTCCATTCTTGCTGCTATAACTAAACATCCCAAGCTGAGTGGCTTGTAAGGAACAGAAATAGCACATCTCTGGAGTCTGCTTTGTACCATGTACTCTTCTAAGAACTTTACATATTATAACTCATTTAATCTTGGGGGTAAATTCTACTTTATTCTCTTGTTCTAGATGAGATAATGGGGCTCCGGGGAAGATAAAATTACCCAGGGTCACAGAAGGACACAGCAAGTGAAGCCAGCTCCAGAGCCACCCACTCAATACTGGGTCTTACCTTGGTTTAGAAACCTGGTTTGTTACACAAATGGGTAGACATGCTCTCTACCTAGAAGAATTAGGATTACTCTTAATATCAGCAGTACAAAAGTTTCTTAGGAACCAACTGTCTTTCAAATGAATTAATCAGAAATCATGTAGTTACAAGTTCACAAAACCTATGAAATATATAAAATTCTCCCAGAAAGGAAGAAGAGGCTTACTTCTTAAAAATGTTAATTTTTGTCTGAC
The DNA here is from genome assembly GCA_004027025.1 of Myocastor coypus. Taxonomy (NCBI): domain Eukaryota; kingdom Metazoa; phylum Chordata; class Mammalia; order Rodentia; family Myocastoridae; genus Myocastor; species Myocastor coypus. The sequence continues at coordinate 15,237 of PVJA010025245.1, forward strand.
ATGCCCCCTATGGATGGTAGCTATCACGAAGTGCATGTAATCTGCCCAACTCGGTGCCAGGAATTCCACACATATTATCACCTGCTGAGATAAGTATTATTATCTTTATTATGCAGATAAGAGATTGTGCTTCAGAAAAATTAAACAATTATCTCAAAATGACTAGCTATTCAGATGTAGATACAAAATGTAAGCTTTTATCTGGCTTTATCAGAATCTCATATATTTATTATTTGTTTCTCCCCAACTGATAGGAGTAATGAATTGGCAAAAAGTTTTTAGGAAGCACTTTATAAAGCAAGATCCATAAGCAAATCACTGTAAGATTGATTGACAAGTGCTTCCAATTAGGTTCTTATAGATAAGTCAAGGGCATCATTTGCCAGGTACCTCTAGAAATTTTCTCAAACAATAATGTTTTAAATTTAGAGGGCACAAAGCCAAACTATATAGTGTAAGTATTCTGGGAATTTCCATTTTTATTTTGAACCATTAGATCTGTTCAGAAGTAAGCTGGATGCTTGTTAGTTCCTAGAAGCTAGAGAACCAAGAAAAAACATGAGGCAAATTTCTCCAGAACAATTTCAAACTCAATTTTGGAACTTCCATAATATTAAGGAGCTGTCATGATACTATGGATGCTTTTACTGCTTTTTGTTACTCACTTGCTATCTCCACCCCCACCCCCACTGCCAACCTCAAAGCAAGGCTCATGGTGCCATGTACCTGATCTTCCCAGGACCTGCCTATAGCAGTATTCCTTCTTTCTTGCTGACACTGTCTAAACTGTCAGCTCAGTGACTATGAGAATGCAACTTGGCATTCAAAACCCTGAAAAAATAAGGTACTGATGTAATTTCTGTACCAATAACAACAAAAGTGAGAGGAGAAGGAAGGAGTTATCCCAGAACAAATTTCTATCTACTAGTAAAGCTAAACTGGTGTTAATCTAACTTAGATGGTTTTAAATTAAGATATCTAGCTGCATATGTTTTAAAAATAAGTAATGTAACAATTTATTTTTTTAAGAAGAATTACTTTCTTAAAAAACTTTTATTTTTTTTATTCATTTATGTTATGGCCGTGTTAGCCTGTCTTGGGCGTGGGTCTGGCACAGCATGTGGTGCCAGGGATTGAACTGTGGTCCCTGCGGTTGTCCAAGCTTGTCTAAGCAGACATTTTAGACTGCTGAGCAATCTCACCAATCCCAGTAATGTAGCAATTTAAGTGGTATAATTATAAACATTTAACATAAAGAACAGTATTAAAAGGACAATGAGGGCCAAAAGTATATAAGATATATAGAAAATAAATAGAAAAATAGAAGTAAATCCTAGGATAATAATAAATTAAGCAATCACTCCAAAGACGAAGTTTCTTAGATTGAACTATAAAACAGAATTAAATTATATATTAAGAAACAAGTTTTAGGTTAAAAGCAAAAAAACAAGATTACAAGAATGGAAATAAGTAAGCAAGACTTGATAAATACTACCAACTAGATGTATCAGACATCTACAGAATATTCCACTCACCAATAGCAGATTCCATATTCATTTCAAATACATGTGGAAATTCTTCACTAATGACAACAAATGAGGCCACACTGTAGATCTTAGCAATTTTGGGGGCGGGGGGCAGGACCAGGGTTCACACTCATGACTTTGTGCTTGCCAAGCAGGCACTTGTGCCATGGAGCTGTCTCCCCAGCCCCTAGATCTTAGCAAATTTTTTTTTTTTTTTTTTTTTTGTGGGACCAGGGTTCGAACTCACGACCTTGCACTTGCCCAGCAGGCACTTGTGCCTCGGAGCTATCTCCCCAGCCCCCTTAGCAAATTTAAAAGAACTAAAATTACACAAAACATGTCAAAATGGAACTGAATTTGAAAATAACAACAGAAAAAAACCTTTAAGTCAACAAGTGTTTAAAAGTTAAACAATTTATTTCTAAATCAGTGGTTCTCAATCTGTGGGTTGCAACCCCAGAAGGGGTTGAATGACCAAAACACAGGGGCCACCTAAAGCTATCCGAAAACACATACTTTATTCTATTATTTTATTCCAAATCATAACTGTAGCAAAATTACAGTTTTGAAGTAACCACCAAAATTATTTTTTGGTTTGGAGTCACCACAACATGAGCAACTGTATTGCGGGGTCACGGCATTAGAAAGGTTGAGAACTGCTGCTCTAAATAATGCAAGGACTAGAAAAGACATTACATGTGAGATTTGCATATTATAATAATGAGAATAAGACACACAAAAACTGTTTTCAGATCAATCAACTCTTTGAGGAAAATATTCAGTTTTAAATGTCTATGTGGCATAAGATAAAATATCCCAAAGCAATTATTCAATCTTACTTTTTAAAAACACTTATTAAAAGAAGAGCATAACCAAAGCTAGAAAGAAGAAAGGAAATAATAATGATCAGAATGGAAACAACTGAATTAGAAATTGAGGGGAGGGTAAAAAAATGAAACTAAAATCTGGTTCTACGCAATGACTGAGAAAATGGATAAACCAAGTTTAATGAAGAAAAAGGAGACATGGCTAACCAATGTTAGGAATTAAAATGAAGAAATTACTGCTGAACCTTTACAAATTAAAAGACTATAAAGGAATACTAAAAATAATTATATCTGGGCCAATTTTATAATTTCAATAAAATGGGTAAATGCTGAGATGGAAATGAATAAAACTAACCTAAGTAGAATCAGGAGGTCGGAGGGGGCCTGTAACAGCAGCTCAGGCCAAGATGGTTTACTGGTGGATTCTGTAAATCTTTCAAGAAAAAATAATAACAATGCTCTACAAATTCTCTAGCACAGAGAAGTGGAAGGGAAATTTCCCAAATCATTCAAGGAAGGCAGTATTGCCCTGATAAAATACCAAAGATGCCACTAGAAAAGTAAAAGAAAGAGAAATCCTTCATGAGAATAGATGCAGAAAGCTTCAGTGAAAGATTAGCAAACCAAACTGAATAATGATTATGAAGGACTCAAAATTGAATTATAATTACAGTATAACTAAGCAGTATTTATCCTAACAAAAAAAATAGTACGAAATCTAAATATTGATTTGCAAAACATAAACAGAAGAAGATATCTCTGTGATGAGCCCAATAAATGAAGGAAAAGCATTTATAAAATTTCAATATTCATGCATGATAAACTGCCCACAAGCTTGGAATAAATAGGATATCCTTGAATGTGACAAGGGTATCTATGGAAAGTCACAATGAATATCATATTTGATGGGGTAGAGAAATCCTCTAAGATTGGGAATAAGGCAAAAATGATTTTTCTCTTATTTTCAATATTATACTAAGTTTTAACTAGTGCTTTTAGGTAAAGAACAAACAGGAAAGAAGTCTAATTGTTCGTAATAGATACAAATATGTGGAACCTCTTAAGGAACTCACATATAACCAGAAATATTAGAATCAATGAACACATATGGTAAAATTTCAGAATAAAAACTACACATAAAAATCAATTGTCTAGAAGAAACAGGAGAGTGGTGTGAACATGGGAAACAAAAGAAAGCAAAAAAGTATGTGACTGCAAAGTGAATGTGCAGAGATGAGAGACTCAACAAAAAGGATAGATTAAAAGCTAAAAAGAAAGAAAAGAAAGATCCCCTGGCTCTAAAGGAAAGAGAAGTCCCCAACCTCCTTCCTGCTTATTCCTCCAGTATAATACTCAGCTGGGCCCATCAAATCATATCCTGGTTGATACCAATTTCATCAACTTTTCCATCAAAGCCCCATTAGACTTGGTACAATGGATACTGGATTGTCCCTAGGCAAAGTGCATCCCTTGTATAACTGAATGTGTAAGGGTGGAAATTGAGAAGTTAGGACGGAAGTATCAAGTGGCCCTAAGGATTGCCAAGGATCCATGGTTTGAACAAATACCTTGTAGACATAAAGGGACCTATGCAGATGACTGCCTAGTGCAGAGAGTAGAAATGGTAGTTACCAGAAGCTGAAGAGATGAAAATGGAGAAAGGAAAGGATGGAGAGAGATTGATCAGCGAGTTCTCAGCCATGCACACCTAAATAGGAAAAGAATGTTCTGGTGGGCTACCATGCGGGAGGTGACCACAAGTAACAGTGCACTACATACAGCAGTGCCTTGGTTCACAAGCTCAACTTCTCCATGATTCTGGTCACAAACCAAACTGGATGAGTAACAAATCAAATTTTCCCATAAGGTCAACATTGTACTTAACCATCGAACTTGATTCAGTGCTTGTCCAGCTTAGCTTGCAAGCAGAGTCATGAAAACGGTCAAGTTTATGAACCAAGGTACCACTATTTCGAAAAGTCCACAGCAAGAATTTTGAAAATTTTCACCACTAAGAAATTAAAAATATTTTAGTCAACAACTTTACAATCCTTTATTTATTAAAATAGACATATGCATATCGGAATTTCTCCTCTTCTTTTAAGTCCTGTAAGTCTTCCAAATAGAAGAAAAAGTCAAACATTTTCCAAGGGTTCAGACATCAAAATTTCAACAAAAAAAAAACCTGGCTTTACTGAAGGAAATAACTACTCTTGCTAAGATTTTTATTCTTCAAGCAATTTCTAAATTGCCCCCTTCTTTAAAAAAAAAAAAAATACATTACAACAGATAACAACCTACATCATTCTGCATTTGTCACTTTTGATGGGATCTTCTCTACTTTATTCTGCAAGCTTGCCTTCATCAAATATCAGTTTTGGAAAATTTTGATAAAACTTCCTGCTTGCCCTGATTGGAGACTGAATAATTTCTTTCCCTGGCCTTATGGTAACACTGACTTGTGTGTAAGTGATTTTACAAACAAACCTCTCAAATGTGAGCTCTAAAATGTATTTTCAGCCCCCATGTAAGCATATTGAGGAGACTAAATAAGGTAACACTATGAAAATATTTCAGGAGCTGGGGAGATAGCTTGGAGGTCGAGGCACCTACTTGGCAAGCGCAAGGACTGGTTAAGACATGGTGAGTATTCACTTCCAGGTGCCTCAAGCCACACCCACCCCAGAATCTGGGGCCTCTGAGCCCAGCCCTGAAACCGGGCATGGTGGCACATGCCTGTAACCACAGTGCTGGGGAAGCTGAAACAGGAAGATCACTATGAGTCTGCTAGCAAGACCCTGTACCAAATAAATGTAATGAATGAATGAATGGATGAATGAATGGATGTTTTTTTTTTAAGTTTAGAAAGAAGGATTTCAGTAATTTAAAACCAAATGACACAAATCATCATGAAGTTTGTTCCACATCTTTCTCACCTCTGAATGGGTGGTCCCACCACAGATGAATCTTCACCTGCCCCCTGGAATTCACAGGCGTCACTAAGTTAATTCCTTTCATCCTTTGTTGTACACACCAAGTAAGAGAATGACCTTTCTTCTGTTAAACTTAGATCTATTTGGAAGGAAGATTTGTTGAGTCTCGACTCTAACACTTAAAGCTGTGAGCAAATTGCTCAACCTCTCAAGTCAAGGTCTTCATCTGCAAAATGGGAATGGATATTAAAGGTCATAAAACCCTTGAGTGGCACTCAACTACAAATGCTTATTAAATATTTATTAAATCTGTTTCAGAAAGATGAATGTTCAATATTTGAGGAGCTCTAACACCTATCAGCTCCATTGCTCGTTCCATTGTGTATTTCTCAATAAGTTCTCCTTGCCCCCATCCTTAGCAAGAGCAAAGTTTTCAAAACAGATTAATTTTTTCAGGAACACAGAGAGATTGATTTGTAAATATGCTGAGACTGACAGAATAGTTCTTGAATATCTTCTATGTTAGCATGGCAGAATACAGAAGAAAGAAATAGTAAAAAGCTTCATTACTGCCCAAGCCAATTTGACTCTTACAAACCTAATTAAACATGTCTTGAGTATATAAAATATATCATCCCCAGATAGGACCATACTGTGAAGTTCTTCATCTTATTAAGAGCCTGCATTAATGCTTCCTCAACATAAATTTTATACCCAGACAGGTACTCTTTGAGAAGGCTTGCAATAGGAATGACCTAAATTACAGTGACAGAGGTAAAAGATGAATCACTAGTGCCTGTCTCAGCCAGAAGAGAGATGAGAATTCCATCTTCCATTATTGCCCAGTTCTAATATGCTAACATTATCTTAGGAGAAAGCTTCCTTCTTCAGGCCTTACAATCCCCTGAAACTTTGCATGTGGTTAAGGGATTTCACAATCCAGAGAAATAAACCCAAATGCCAGAGTCATGATTTAAATGCTCAAAGGCCCAGAGGGACCCTTCAAATGTCACACTTTAAGTGAGGCAAATGAGACCCACACAAGTGACATATTGAGGATTGTAGATATTGATACTTCTTAGAACATTTTGAAAGAAAAGTAAATTAATGTAAGATAGCCACTAGACCTGATTTCTCTATAAAACAATTTAATTTCTTAAACAATTTAATTTTTTAAAACATGGGATTTTAACTTTCAATAGGATTAGTCCACACCTGCTGTTCTTTCTTTGACTATAGAACACCAGAATGGCGCACACCAAGATCTTGCTACCTTTTGGAGATTTAAACCTTTCAACACATTGTTCCTTTCAGATTAAATTTAAATTACCTTTTAGGGTACTCAGTCTCCATGAGATCAATGGTAAAGCCAAACTCAGGTAATGTGAAACAGCTCCCAATAAAAATCCAAAGACAACTGGTGACCAAGAACTTTATCAGATTGACTTTCTTGCATGTTCTGTTAATTTTTTTCCCTGCAATATTCATAACAGACTCCATCATTGATGAAATCAAAGCCAAACTTCTTTTAAAATGCTGATGTGCAAGTTCATTCACTTCAGGCACCCAGGTTTACCTTTTCCTGGTTCTTCATGCTCGAGTCCCAGATTCTCAACTCGACCACACAATGGAATGAGCTGAGGAGCTTTTAGATAAGACCTGGGGCTGAGGAGATAGCTTGGCAAAATAAATGTTTGCCTAGCAAATGCAAGGTCCTGAGTTCAATCCCTGGTACTGCCAAAATAAAATAAAAGACGTAAGACCTGATGAATATTCAGATCCCAACTCAGACCAATTTAAGAACAGCCTCTGACCTGTGAGAAAGATACGCAGGAGCACTACAGCACAGTGAAGGCCATGGCCACTGGAGCCAGATGATCTGGTGTCACACCTGACTATGACACCTACTGGATGCACCTTATAGGCAGGATCCATAACCTTCCAGGGCCTTAACTCACTTACTATTGAAAGAAGAAAACAATAGACACTTTATGTAGGGTTAATATAAGGACTGAGTACACTAACACATACAGGACACACAGGATCATGCATAGCGTGTACAAGGTCCCGTGTAATACTGCTATTTCTCTAGTACTTAAAGATGTAAGACCATGATTTGTATACAGGATTTGTATGTAGAACACAGAAGAGCAAGCTGCAACACATAAACCTCTGAGATACCCATTCAAACTATATCCAAATCATAGTAAATAAAAACAAAGTTTCCGATCAGAAAGAAAAAAATTGGAAGTTCTGGCATGAAATAGTGACAGTTATATAATAATACCACTGGAATGTACCCTTAAAATGACTAAAATAGTAAATTTCATGTTTCCACATTTTACCGCCACATTTAAACACTAACTGTTAAACAAGAATACTGAATATATTGATAGTATTCCCTGATTACAGGATTGCTTTCAATCTATTAAAAACCCATTTGTATTCTCTCTTGTCTTTCATGTTCCCCAGATGAAGGCCATATTTCAGTATTTTTGTTTAATTTATGAGCTCACTTTTTAATAGGTACAATGGGAAGTTGACTCAACCACAAAAATATGCCTATCAATTTCATTACAGTGACTAGGAGCTAAAGAAAATACCCTGCATCTTCAGGTCCTGCAAACAGAAAAATTCTGGAGTTTCATGGGCAAAATTTCACTGACATTGTAATGTTCCTGAAGAGCTGATATTTGATTGATGCTATGACAGCCTTTTCAAACCTTACGCAGTCAGTGCAACCATATCAAAGACCGTTCTTGACTTTGCAAAGTCATTTTAAAACTTAAGGAAGGGGAGAACATTAAAAAATACTTCACTGACAACCCAAGGGCACTTACAGTGACAGAATAATGCCCCTCACATTGGGTTCATCTCTTTGGAAATATATATATATATATATATATATATATATATATATCACTTATACTAAAATTCAACTGTGACTCTGAATGCTTCAGACAAGACACAATTTTAACATTTTCAGCTACTGGAATGGTAAGACCAAATAGCTATTTCACATTCACATTTCCTTTTTCCAATTGATCTTGGCACTCCCCTTGGAACACCACCCCCCCCTTGCAAGGGCTCTAACTTTCCAATTCATTTTCTCTGGAAAAGTCTAAACATGAAGCAATACCTTCTCCTCTACCAGTCACTGTGGTTCCCCTCAGGGTATTTTTGTGTTGAAGCAAGTCACTGAGTAGCAGACTGATAGCTTTTCGTCTTCCAAAGCTCATTGACTGAGAAAATAATACACATAAAGGCAGCCTATTTTAACAATACCCCAAGGGGAAAATAGTCCTATTGCCACCCACTTTTAGTGATGGTGATAGAAAGGGTTAGAGAATAAAACACCTTGCAGCTTGCAGAAGATAACAGACCAAGACTATATATTTTGATGAAAAAAGTTTCTAAAAATCATGAAAACTGTACCTACATAGGAAGTACAGAAGAAGGTATGCACTGTCACTTTTAATTAGAAAAGAGTTAGAAACAAGGTCCAATAGTAATTGACATTCCATTGAATTTGTATGTTGCTTTACTAAATGAAAACTCAAAAATGAAAAGGGCAGCCAGATGTCATTTTTTTGTTATTCAGAGACTACAACCTAACCCTACTCTCAGGGGCCGTCCAAACCCAAAACGATATACTTGTAATGGTGTCTTTAAATTCTCCCTTAAATTGTTGTCTGACACTTTTCTGAAAGGTATCGCAAACCAAGTGTTCAATTTCAATACAGAAATATTTTAAAGTCTGAACGATAAACAGATTTCTAAATCAGGTAGGGTAATTACGTCTTAGTTTATAAATATTTTCACTCTAACCTGCATAAATGCAATATAATTAGGAAAAGGAAAAAGGAACCTGGAATTATATTTGTTTACAATTTTATAAACATAGTTATGCTTTCCTTTTCATGCTACGATCTGCAGCTGTAAACCATCCTTAACACTTTTTTAATCATCTGATTTTGCTTGAAATTGCTTCCTTTCTCTTGTATGCTTATTTCTTTAAAAATACAGTTTAAAATTTTGGATATATTGTAGGGAAATGGAAAAATAATTCACTCATGTACTCAAAGACAAAAATTCTAGGTCACCAAGCTTTAAATGACAATAATAGAAGTAAATAAAACTGATTAAGTGGAAGAAAACAAACCATTTACTTGGTTAGATAATGAGATTACAAGCAATTTTTGTCTTAAATTTAACTTGTCTTGAAACTGAAGAAAATTTGAAGAAAACTAGTGCTTACATTTGTTCACTGCTTTACCAGTTACTGCTTTAATGTGTATTTTCCAAAGAACCCATCAAGGTGGGCAACACAAAGACAAGCAATACACTTTTACAGTACAGGATGATGAAGTTTTCTGACACAGAAGCAAAGAAAGAGAGTTCACATCACCAAGAACTGAAAAATAATCAGCAACCATTAATTATTTCGAAGAGAATCAGGATTCAGTGATAACTCATACTAACAGGGGTCTGCTCAGGAAGCAGCAACTGTTTCTACCATTCAAGTTATCCAGGAAGCCGACCCCAGAAGAATACCAGTCCCCTGAATGCCCCCACGCTTCCCCAGAGGCCTGAGCAGCTGCAGCGCAGCATCTCCTCTCCCTATTTCAAGGCCTGAGAGCATCAGCTCCTTCCCTTTATTCCTCCAGCCTCGGGCGAGGTTGCTGCTTCCTGTAGTTATAATGTAAGGTTTTGCTACCTTGGTTTTGTCTATCGGCTCTGTGAGATTTCCCACACCTGTGCTACCAGATCCCTCTGTCAAAATCTCTAAACTGAAATACAGTTACTTAAAGTGAAGTGTGTTCCTGACTCTAAATGGTTGGTTTAGACTAACACAAACATGTTACTCGTAAATAAGAACCACTTGTTCGTTGTATTTTTTGTTTTCAAATCTAATCTAAATCAAGAAATTGAACATTCATTCACACAGTTACTGTTTTCTTAGAAATTGGCTATGAATAATTTTCAGAGGATACAAAATAGCTATATGGATCCCTTGTACATTTTCCCAAGCTGCAGGGTTGAACTGGCACCTTTAACTGTTCATGAATATCTTTAAAAAATGAATCCTTCCCATCACTGAAAATAAAACATCAGGACTACGTGTACCTTATTTGCACACATAATCTTTATGGTTCCCTTTACCACATATGTGATTGAATCCCGGGTACAAAACAACTAGCCCTATTTTTCGGGAATAGTAAAAAAGAATCCTCATAATCTATTACAAATTGAAGCAGAAGGCATTTGGGGCCAAGCTAGGGAACAGTGCCAAATACAGTTCAACTTTTTGAAACTTCAGCTTGGTCTATATTTTGTAGTGTTTTAACTAACATCCAATTTCTCAAGATTTCAAGAGGTACGTGACACTTGGATAAGAACTAGTTCTAGCAAAATAATATTCTGATGAGTTAAGTGTAAATGAATCAGAAACATATGAACTGTATTTCCCTTGAAACACACAGGGATTTAAAAGTTAATGGGAAAAGTGCTGGCAACTCACATTTAGAGTTTTTATTGAAACCAGGATGTTTGAATAAACATTAGACATTCAACTAACTTAAACTGAAATAAGGTTCACCAGTCCTTAATTATAACAGTGCTTTAAGTGATGAGGAAACATGTCACATTCAAGTTTCAGACAGAAAGCTTTACTTGGCAGACAGACCTTTGGTTTGAGAAACCTTTACAGTAATGTAATGGCAACCAACTGAGATATTAAAGCAGACAGTGATGTTTTAGGTTCAACCTGGCCAGCACCAGGAGACAATAACTACCAACTGGAAATTTAAAACAAGGAAAAAGAGTGTCCAAAATGTAATGAGTAGCTTTCAAGAGGAAGTTCGGGTTGAACACGTAATCTAGAAAGAATATGGCTTCTTAAATGAGCTAGCAATGAATGAATCACATTAAGAAATTGAAGAATGGTGTGTGTTAGGGTCTCTCCTTTGTGAATTAGGCTTTGTAATTTGGAGCTGCGAATCAAGATGGCTTGTAGACAGTGGATTTGTGATGGGATTGCCATTTCTCTGATGCCTAATGTTTATTTAAACTAAGCGTAGGCCAAGTAGAACTTCTGTGGTCCAGCAGTCAACTTGCAACAGCATGACATGAATTCCCAGTGGCTTGAAAAGTCACTTTTGGGTTATTCAGAGTCCTTTTGGAAATAGGTCAGAAACAAAGCTCGTGGACTGGCAAGATATCTCAGTGGTCTAAGGCGCCTGCTTAAGCAAGCTTAGGCAACCGCAGGAACCGCAGTTCAATCCCCAGCACCACATGCTGCACCAACCTCATTCCCAGGGCAGGCTGAGCTGGCCTTAACATAAAAAAAGGTTTTTGTTGTTGTTGTTGTTTTTTTTTTTTTTTTTTTTTTTGAAAAAAAAAAAAGAAAGAAAGAAACAAATCTCACTAGGTTGTAGTTGCTAAATCTTAGCACAAATCACTCAAAGTTTAACTTTCATCTGAATCACTAGAGGGATTGTGAAGATCTAGAGTTTCAGAGGTAGTAAGTCTGGGTGAAACCTAAAAGTGCATTTCTAACAAACTCCCAAGTAAAGTTGCTGTAGTGGTCTAGGCATACTGAAAGTTAAGGACTCAGAGCCAATGACTAAAGTCTACTCCAACCCTTCACTAACTATTCAGAGGAGTTTGCAGTTCCTTTTTATTAGTACCTCAGAAAAGGACTTCAGGGTTTCTAGCTGACTTTGTACCCTAACATACCAGACCTGATTAATACATTTGGTGAAATATGAATAGAACAACAGCTTTACACCAGTCATCATAAATGTTTTTGTTATATTTAACATATATATTTATAGGCCAGATTTTTAAAAATATATCAGTTAAGTGTAATTATTTTCACCATATTTGACCTTTTATGGGACAGTTTAAAGAACTTGAACTGATAATTAGGTCTGATAATTCAGGGTCCAAAATTGATGAATGTATAAAGTAATCTTTATCTCATCTATTCCTGCTCAGAAGTACAAGGTGATATACAGTTTAGCCAAGTTACATTGTTCTTAACCTGGAATAAATAGTTGCTTTCAGTGTTCCACTGGTTCCTGGTATTTTATGTAGACTCAGATTGGCTGGCTTCACCAATGTAATCCGTTACATTTTCTGTAGGAAACATTACAAGTGCTTAGGGAAGTTCTCTATCCTTTGCTCAAATGTCTCCAGAAATAGTAAAGCAATTACCTTTCATGAAAAAGTGCTCCTCCTTTCTGAGGGTGAAAGTACACAAGCACATCAATGTGAAACACATAATGTTTACTGTCCTAACAGGCCTTTTTTCATCAAATGGGTATTCAAGCTTTCAATTGGATCCAATGCTTTAATCTCCATTTTTTCTGTATATGTCTGAAATACTATTCTCACTTTCATTCTTATCTTTTAACATACAGTAGAGTGTCTTGGTGCATATGTCTATACATCTTAAGGCAAATGCAGATATGTGGAACTACCACCACAATCAAGACATAGAACAGCAGCCAAAGGAATTACAAATTATTTAGGCCTAGCTTAGAGAGAGAGAGAGAGAGAGAGAGAGAGAGAGAGAGAGAATAATAACCATACAAACTCTGGCATGCATGTGCTTATGCTATTATTTTGTAATAATATGTTGTCTCCACTGCCACCCCTGACAAATAATGATCTACTTTATAATACTGTAGCTTTGCCTGATCAAGACTACTATAAGTGAAATCACACACTGTGTGACCTTCAGAAACTCACTTCTTCCTCCTAATATAGTGTTTTGAGATTCACACATGCTGTCATATGTGTCAATGGTTTCTATTTTCTTATTGCCAAGTAGTATTCTGCTGTAAGGTTTTATGATTTTCTTTATTCATTCACCTTTTGATACACATTTAGGATGTTTCTATTTGAACAGAGCTGTTATAGAACTTTATGTACAGTTTTTTCATTAAACAGAAGGTGTCATTTCTTTCGGGTGACTACCTACTGGGAAAGAACTAGGTAAAATGATCAGCATATATTTAGCCTTATAAGAAAGCTGACAGAATGTCTGTGTAAGCTTTTGCTTCCACTAGTAATGTATGAGAATTCCAGAAACTTCACAGTTTTACCATTGTTTAGCATAGTATGTTTAATGTGCAGCTATTCAATTTGTATCTCATCTTGGGTTTAATTTACATTCCCTTAATGGACAATAATGAGTACTTTTTCATGTCTGCATTTTCACCTGTAGAAATTTTCAGTAAATTCTGCAATTTTTTTTGGGGGGGTGAGGTATTTTAGGAAAGGGGCTACAGGGTATTCAGGGTCTCACTACTAGATTGGGCTCGTAGTGACCCACCTGTTTACAGCCTCCCACGAGATGGAATTAAAGTCACACACCACCATGCCCTGTCTCAATAGCTGTCTCAGTGCACCTGGGGACGGGGCTGACATGGCAGGCCTGGGGACTGAACCCCTGACCCCTGTGCCTGCTTGTAGGTGCTTTAATCCACTGAGCTATTTTAGCGGGCCCTGCAAATTTTTCACCTACTGTAAAATTTATCACTGTTGAGTTTTAAAGCTCTTTATGTATTCAGGCTACAAGTCCTTTGTTTATATGTAATTTTAAATTTTTTCATTGTAGACTGTGCCTTGATTTTGTTTTAAGAAAAAAAAAATAACTCTCATAGAGCATTTTAATTGCAATAAGGCCAATCAATCATTTTTTCCTTATCTTTTGATGTTTAGGAATACTTTTTCTATCCTCACATTATGAAGTTTTCATCTATAAGACTTCTAAAACTTTTACAATCTTATGTTTATTTCCATGATTCATTTTGAGTGTATATATATATATATATATATATATATATATATATATGTATATATATATAGTGAAATTTATATCAAGCTTTATTTCTTTGTGTAGAGATGTTCCATCAATCCTATGTTCTTTTATTGCAAAGACTATCTCTTTTTTCCAAAGAACTGCTTTTGCATCTTTCAATCAAATGATCCACTAGCATACTTATTTGTCTATCTCTTAGGTCTGTTTTATTTCATTTATCTGTAGATGATCCCTTGACAATAATATTTGCATAATTATTGCAGTATGCAGTAAGTTCTAAAGTTGAACATAGAATTTCTCATCTTTTTCCTTTTTTGAAAATTGTTTTAGGTCCTCTTGGCCTTTTTGAATTCTATAAATATTTAGAATCAGCTTTCAATTAGTATAAAAAAATCATAGTAGGATTTCTTATGTTAAATTAATTATGATATATTTAATAATTTTTATCTGGATATGGAATACAATGTTAACTTTGAGTCTCCCAACACATAAACACAAGGTGTATATCTATAGTTAATCTTTGGTTTCTTGCATTAGTATTTTATACTATATAGTATATAAATCTTCATGTTATTTTAACTAGCTTCTGCCAAAATAACTCATTTTGTGATGATAGCCTATCGATTGTACAATGTCCTTAGACTGTGTCATCTACTACTGCAGATGATAAATTTCAGGGGTTTGTTTTTATTTTTCACTTATAGTGTCTACAAAATGAATGGGATTTTTTCAGGATTCTTTTTTATTTGTTCACATGTTCCAATAAAACTTTACTTTAAAAAAAATAAATGAATGATTCTTGTGTTGATCATATAGCCCGTGTCATTGACAAACTCACTAATTTATATTCATGAGAAAGACCCATCTATTGTTTTGATGTTGTTATTGTTTTGGTTTGGTTCTATCTTTAGTTTTAGCACTGAGGTAATTCTGTAGGCATAGAAATGTGTTGTTGACTTTTTCTAGAAAATAAAAAGTATAGTTGTCACTGTTTATTCTTTCTTTTTTTTTTTTAAAGAAAGTGTAAATTTATTTTATATTGTATTAGAAATTATAGAATATGGGAAAGGACAGGGACATAAAATATAGTTATTGTCAAAAAGACCCTTTACAAGAAAATGTCTGAGAAGGACATACATTTCTTTCCCACGTGTGTTCTGATTCATGTCTGCTTAGTTTTTTTTTTTTTTTTCAATTTTTTATTGTTTAAATTTAACAATGGTTATATTACATATTTTATCATCAGATCAGTTTAGATTAATACATATAGGTATATAAGATTGATCAAACAATTAAACATTAACCTTTCTAAATCCACATTCCTTTATTTTTCTTTTTCCCTTTCTTTTCTTTGAAAGTTGACATATTGCATATTGTCCTCACAATCATTCTACAGAGTACAGTGTGTGGGCATGACCCACCTCCCTATTGATGTTGCTTAAAAAAAAAGGAAAGAATATATTTCTCTTTGGACTAAGAGGAAGCAGATACATACACAGTCAAAGGTTTTGCAACTGCAGTGGGCCACCAGTGAAGTTTGTGATGTTGGAGGCTATTGAATCTAAGCCTCCTAAAGCTCATCTCACCAATCTAGCTCTGCATTCCATGCATTGTAATTAAGGATTTTTTTTTTT
>PVJA010025246.1:0-30964 GCA_004027025.1 Myocastor coypus
AAAAAAAAAAAAAAAAAAAAAAAAAAAAAAGAAAACTTTTATTAATTTTAATGAGAAAGAAATAATTTCAGTTTCAAAACAGTATAGTAGGACAGCCACAATAATTAATACAATGCATATTGTTGTCTTCATAGTACTTGTTCAGAGTACAAGATGCAGACATGCTAACTTTTGTAAACACTATTCATACAAATATTTCTTCTCATTGAACTAAGAGAAAAGAGTTGTATGTATTGCCCAATAGTCTGAAATAGTAATGGATTATCAGCAGAAGTGTCAATGTTGGAAGCTGTTGACTTGAGACTTTTACACCTCAGCATATTAATATGGCATTACTTTTTATACTTCATGGCTAAAGTTTTCTGCTGGATGGTTAACAGCCAGTTAAAGCAAGACCTATATAACAAAAAAATGTAACTTTTGTATCTGACAATGCCAGTGAAATACTCTCAGGATTTACCCTGAAACTATGTATAGCATTTTGTAGCACTTTGGTCAGCATCAGCCATCTAGATGAGTCATTGCCATTGCTTGACAAATTTGCTCTCTATGAAAGCCTGAGAGAATGTTGTCTCTCTAGGTGACTCTCTTTAGGCATACTATACATGTATCCCTATCCTTTGTGACGCCATAATCTCCTTGAACAGAAAATTTGGAACACATAGGATGTTACAGCACATGTTCTATTATGTCATGAGTCCTCACTAACCTTCAAGGTCTAGGGCAAAATACTGGCTATCCTTTTTTTATTTTTTTTTTAAAGAATTTTTTAATTTTATTTATTATTTTTATTCTTGTTTCAGAACCTTGGTTGATTCACTCATTTTTATGGCCGGCTCAGCCCGCCCCGAGGGCAGGGCTGGCGCAGCATGTGGTGCCGGGGATCAAACCGTGGTCCCTGAAGCCACCCAAGCTTCCCCAAGCAGGGGCTTTAGACCACTGAGCCATCCTGCCGGCCCCCAATACTGGCTATCCTTGTTGTCCTTCCTTTTCTTTAATTTTTGGTCTGCAAACATAAGATGTTAATCCCCCAGAAAAGAAGCTTAGTGATATTATTACCTTATAACATAGGCACTTGAGCTTAAAATCGCTCTCTTTCTGAATTCCTATGTAGTTTCAATGTATACAAGTTGTTTTTCTAAGGATAGGATGCAATGAACAATTCTAAGAAAAGTGTTAATCATGATTTGGCTTTAAGGTTTCGTTTTGAAGGAGTTCTAAGATTTCAAAGCAGTTTTGAAAATAGACTGTTCTTGTATATAATGAGAGCAGAGCCAAAAATCACAAAGGCAAATGATAACCTAGTGTACATAGGAATTTTGTTAATTTTGCATATCATCCTCGTAGTGACTACAGACAATAATGGTGGAAGTTTGGGGTAGCTTGCCTGAAGTCACAAGGCCAATCTCATCCGGTGGATTTTGTATTTTCTACTTCTCTTTCTTTCCTTTTTCCATTGTTTCTCTTCCTTCTTTCATTTCCTTTTTCTTTTCTTTATTTCTCCTCTCCTCTCCTTCCCTCCCCTCCCCTCCCCCTCCATCCCTCCCTCCTTCCCTCTCTCTGTCTCTCTCTGTCTGTCTTCCCTTTATCTGTGTAGACAGGGAATCATCATCTTGTTTATAGACGTAGTATAACAAGATTAAGAAACTGATTATCAAATATATCATAGACTAAAGTGTGTAATTTGTTTTTCAGTTTTTCTCATGAAAATCTATGTGACTAAGTATTTACTAACATTGCCACTCGGGAAGTTATAATTATCTAACATTAACAAATGTAAATTTTTTTTTCTCTAAGAGATTGAAACACAAGTCTGTCTTCCACAAAGCAGGGCAAAAGATCAAACCCATTAAAGTACATAGAATGGCTTTTATCATTACCTAAGGTTAACCTTATATGCTGCAAACTTGCACTAAAATGTTATTTGCTGGGCTGCTAAGGGAGTTCTGCTGCTCTTCTGCTATTCTCATACACTGAACATACATTTTTCATTTTTCCCAGTGATTTTCTCAACAGGTGGCTTGCTCCTGGAAGTCTTTAGATGCCAGGTTATGACATAATAAATAGCATAATAAAGGTCAATACATTATTATCGGTATTTTCATTCTGTATGTAATGATAGTCTTGCCAAATTAAATTTAAAATGAAATAAATCTTTTCTCATTTGGGCCTTCCAATTTCTTTTGCTATATAATTTTATTACTGAATATCATTGCCACTTATGATGCCATGAAGATGATTTTAAAATATATCTTGAAGCAGCGTGGTATTGAACAAGATGTTAAACTATATGCTAAGGTGTTGAGACTAAGAACACATTGAAGTGAACTTCTAGGAAGCATAGTCTTTGTGTGGTAAATTTTATTTTATTTATTTATTTTATTATATTATGGCCAGCTAAGCCTACCTTGGCAGTGGGGCTGGTGCAGCATGTGGTGCTGGGGATTGAACCACTGTCCCTGTGGTTGCCTAAGCTTGCCTAAGTAGGTACTTTAGACCACTAACCCATCTTGTCAGCCCTCGTGTGATAAATTTTAAATGATGGTAACCATAAAGATAATTATGTTCCTGAGGATTTTTTAAATTTAAAGTTCTCTTTTGAATTTTGATTCTTGGCATCACAAATATTCAATTTTGAGTTCCATAATGCCTGTATTTAATGCTTTGTTAAAGTAAAAATAAAGTAAGATTTATCAAATGAACCAATATAACTTGAAGATCACTATAAGCTCATTGCATACATGTTTACAAAGTGAGACAATTTAAGAGAATATGATAAAGTGGGTTTAGGTATTAGAAATACATCTGTATGAATATGTGTGTTCATACACAATAAGGAACAACATTAAATGTAAAGATCTTTGTAAATCAAATTTGTGAACGCTTTTATAGACTTAAAATTTTAAAAAATTGTCATAGGTTGTACCTAGAGTTTTGCCCAAAGGCTCATTTATTGAAAATGTGATTCTGAGGTATGGGAACTCTTAAGAAGTGGTAGAAAAGTAGGCCCTAGTTGGAGAAAGCAAGGCACTGAGCCTGGCCCCACTATCCTAGCCCCTATCCACTGGGCTGTGAGCCACCTTCCTCCCTCGCGTGCTCCCCATCATGAGATTTACCTCAGCTTGAACCCAGAACCATCGAGCCATGTGTCAGTGGATGGAAACCAAGGAAACTATAAATCCAAGGGCATCTTTCCTTCTTTGAGTGTTTTTTATTAGGTATTCTGTCACAGTTATGGAAAACTGGCTGTATGCTGATTACAGTCATGTTCCATTTAGAAACCAGCCTTTATTAGGCTTAGATAGATTCTATTTATAAATCTAATATTATGCTATTTATTTCTCATTAAGGGATGTTTACTGTGTTTTTTATTCCAAAAACAGGTACATCTAGTGATTCTCCCCAGCTTCAAATCTAGAGTCCATCAGACTTTTCCACCTGTGCATTGAAGAACTGAAGTTAAGCCTTAAGGCATACTTTAATCTCTCCAGTAAACTTGAGAATGAGTGTAAGGATTGTGATCTTAATTCACATTTAGTGGTAGTCTGATTTTTAGGGTTTTTTTTTTTTTGGACCCTTTAAAAATATGAGAGTTTATTTTAATTGGTTTTGAATTTTCTTTTTTAAAAATTTTATTTTAAAGGGTGCAAACAAATAGAAACAAAGAAGCAGAGTAACAAGCAATGGTACAAATGGAACAGAATTTCAAACTAAGAATAAAAGTTTAACAATGGTTATTATATTACATACTTTCATTAATAGATATAGGCATGTGTAATTGGTCAAATAATTGAATATTAATCTTAGTTTTCAATAGAAGATTATTAGTAGAACTTACAGATGTGAAGAAGCTTTGAAGCAAAAATCTGTTGAAGAGATAATAAAATATCCCTTTGACCTTGGCTGAAATAATACGAGAAATGACAAGGTAAGGAAAGTAAAAAAGAGGAAAAACCTCTTTTGCTATTACAAACAGTTACTCTCAAAGTACAGATTATGAGGCTCGAAATCTTCATTTTTACAGTGACGAATTCATGAAGTTTCTGCAAATATCCCTTTACTTGTAGCCATGTTTCTGAAGAGTAGGTGTCATAAGTATGTATGTATGTATGTATGTATGTATGTATTTAGTACAGGTCCTCACTATACAGCTCGAACTTGTAGTGACCTGCCTGTTTTCAGTCTCTGCATAGCTGGGATGTTAGGCACGTGCCACCGCGCCCAGTCTCTGTGGCTGGCTCGGCGTACTTGGGGCCAGGACCAGCACAGCATGTGGTCCTGGGAATCAAATCCTGCTCTCTGCACTTGCCTAAGTGGGCGCTAAGTCCAATGAGCCATTTTGCTGGCTCTATAGGCATCTTTAGATGGTGTCATCTACCATAGCATAACAAAAGAGTCCTAAATAGTACCTTAATAAAAACAATACTTCCTTTATCAGATTGATTATGAAAGTAATCTTGTCATTTAACCTGGAGTGGTTCCCTGCAAATATTTTGTCATCTTGTAATTTTAAGAGTTTAATTCAGTGAATATTTCACAACTAAAATGAAAGTAGTGAGTATTGGTAGCAATTCTAAATATTTCACAACTAAAATGAAAGTAGTGAGTATTGGTAGCAATCCCGTAATCCCAGGGATCACAGATCAAGTCTCAAACTCTAGAAGTCCCCGCCCAATGACTACATGAGACTTTGTGGGAACAGCTAGACATAAACCATAACAAATATTCAACAAGAAAACTGGAAGAACTGAGTTTAAATGAATGCTTACTTTTTAAGGTCTTTTCTATCTTCCTCTTCCTCTTCCTCTTCCTCTTCCTCTTCCTCTTCCTCTTCCTCTTCCTCTTCCTCTTCCTCTTCCTCTTCCTCTTCCTCTTCCTCTTCCTCTTCTTCTTCTTCTTCTTCTTCTTCTTCTTCTTCTTCTTCTTCTTTTATGTGTTTGGTCCTAGTTCTACAGGGTATCACCACACAGATCAGACTGGTAGTAATCCTCTTGTTTTCAGCCTCCCAAACACTAGGATTACAGGCGCATGCCACCACACCCAGTCTCAATCATTGTCTCCGCGTGCCCTGGCAATGGGGCCTGCGTGGTATATTAAACCCCATTTGCTGTGCTCTGCCTAAGCTGGAACTTTAGCCCACTGAGCTATCTGGCCAGCCCTAAATGAATGCTTAATACAGTGAATTTCATAACTCTTATTTAGAATTGAGAAATATCTTCAAGCTTTCTAAAAAACATTGATTTCAAAGCTGGGTGCAAGGTCCCACAACAGCAGTAGGGAGGCTGAGGCAGGAAATCACCCAGAGTTCTAGGCCATGGTCCCTTAAAGGGCAGCTGGAACTGCATAGAACCTGCTGGCTCAATATCCCCTCTCTCCTGAGAAACACTATTGCTTCTAAGACTCCACACAGGCTCACAATTTTTGCTGTAATCACATAACTAGTACATAGAAAAACATTCAGGAAAATTTTCATATCTAGGAAGTTCAAAAGCAGAAATTGAAATGATATAGAAAAAGGCAATGTTAGGACACTCGCACTGGTTTATCCACGAGAGGTGTGTAATGAAGAAACATTACATAGAAGATAGAGCAGAGTGCAGGCAGTGTTGCTTGGGAAACATGACCTTTGTTGCTAAGTTTTCACATAAGTTTGAAATAATGGCTACAAAGAGTTCCTTTTACGTCCTTTGGAATTTTTGTTGTCAATCCTGTTGACGTCTATTTATCAAAAGAGCACTTGTCTTTTTCCTGATAATCACTTCAGAGCAACTAGGAGCTGACATAGTAGGGCTGGTTATCCATGTGACGAGTTGCCCCTAGCTGGTTTTCTTGCAAGTTAATGGGAAAGGTAGGGAAGCAATTAGAAAATAGCTTTTCTAACACCAGAGATATATTCTGCAGCCAGCTGTGCTATCGATAAACATTCCCCATGTATGGCAATTAAAAAGCAATTGGGAGCCTATTTCTAGTTAGTCAGTGAAGAGACACTTTAAAGAAGGTGGAAGAATGTGGCTTAACTGTATCCCAAGGAAAATACAGTTGCAGGGAGTAGGAAAAAAAGGACAGTATAAAACTCAAAGCCTCAGGAATTTTTTATAAATACTAAAGTGCAAGCAATTTATATCATTGATAAAAATCTACAACGATGTTACTTCTTATACACAAACCATCTGACTTCTCTTTGTTCTACTATTTGCATTCATATTTTCCACATAGCCAGTGGTATCATGCTTTTCATTCAGCCATGTCCCTGCCTTCATGAACACTGTAATTGACTGGATGTTACTTAGATCTGTTCTAAATGTAGTCAATTGAAAAACTGATGTGGAAATAAAAGGGACGGGTCGCACCTACATATTATTAGAAAGCATGAAAACATCTATATCACAAGTTGCTACATGTGGTTGAAGAATATATAAATGATATTAAATGTCTGAATGAGTAGTATCTCTCTGAGTTAGGAGAACGTGTAAAATACAAGGAAAGTTTTTATTTTTATTTTTATTTTTATTTTTCAATTTTTTTATTGTTTAAATTTAACAATGGTTATATTACATATTTTCATCATCAGATCAGTTTAGATTAATACATATAGGTATATAAGATTGATCAAACAATTAAACATTAACCTTTCTAAATCCACATTACTTTTTTTTTTTTTTCTTTCTTTCTTTTTTCTATGCAACATCAATAGGGAGGTGGGTCATGCCCACACACTGCACTCTATAGAATGATTGTGAGGACAATATGCAATATGTCAACTTTCAAAGAAAAGAAGGGGGAAAAGAAAAAGGAAAGTTTTTAAAGAGGATAATTTCTTTAACCCCAAATAGAGTTTTATAAAAACATAAAGCTGCTAGCCAGTATATATATGTGGTTGTTAATAAGGTCTGACTAAGCAATAGGGCTTGTAGTGATCCTCCTGCTTTCAGCCTCTCCAGTACTAGGAGGCAGAGCCGGAGCACACTGTTACATCCCTGGGAAGGCACCACTGTCCCTGTCTTGCCTAAGCTTGCCTGTGCAGATACTTTGGTCCTCTGAGCTATCTCATTGGCCCTAGTTTTTTTTTTTTATTTGGATTGAGTTGCTCTTCATTTAAATGGTATAAGACAATAATAAGTGTTGGATTTTACTTTGTGTAACTGTTCTATGCTGTACTCTGGTCCAGTATATTCCAATAGACTGATTTAGTGTTTCAGGCTCTTGCTAGTAAAGTGGCTATTCCTCAAGACTTTTTCATTAGTGCGTACTAGTTATACAAATTAGTAAGTTTCATTGTGACAGATTTGTGTGTATCATTTATATAAGACAGGCTTTGATTATTTCTCCCACTGCTTCCTTCTCCTTGATCTCCCCAACACTTTCCTTATAGTTCTCTAATTTCATCTATTTATTTTCTGTCTGTCTGTCTGTCTGTCTGTCTGTCTGCCTATCTATCTATCTATCTATCTATCATCTGTCTATCTTTCTATCAACCAACATCAGCACATGTATCTTATTTTCTTTATTCATGTATCTGTTGATGATCATCTAGTCTCTTTTTGTAATAAATATAGGTAAGCTGATATTTCTGTTGTATGCTGACTTTACTTCTTTGGGATTTTAATTTTATTACTAGAGAAAAAATATAAAGTATATATATAGACACACAAGATATATATATATATATATATATATATATATATATATATATGTGTGTTATTCACAAATACATCAATATGGCTCATGCTGTGCTAGGTATATAGTGAAAGCAGGAGGCCAGTTAAAGTGGAGTGATGCTGAGAAAGGTTGTCCTGACCTGGATGCCCCTCACTAAACTGTACCCTCTTCAGGGGAGAACATAAATTTAGTTGTATGATTATTCACCAAAACCATTTTTCCAAAAAAAAAAACCAACCATTTTTCCTGCCAATAATTCATGTCACAGATAATATTTTAAAAATGATTTAATAAGAAATATATGGTTGAAATCTTCTTAGATATGGGGTTATCGACACCATGGATATTTTTGTTTGTTTGTTTGTTTGTTTGAAGTAAGACAAATTTATGTCACCAAGCACAGATAGCTCCTATAATAGCAGGCTCCAAAGGCCCAGTGAAGGAGTTTTTTGATGGAGTCTGCAAAGGGCAGATACAGAGGTAAAGTACTTGGCTATCTTTGATTTGTTTTTAGAAGTGACATCATAATGACGAGCCATTTCTAAGAAACAAAAGTAACAGCACCTATAACCAGAACTGTTATCTGGGCAACTAAAAAAATGAAATGTACTATTTTTGGAGACATTTTCTGCTGAATTTACCTTTTAGCTTGCTTGCCAAATCTTTGTTGGGCACATTACATGTGATCTCCAAGGACAAGGCCCAATAAGAAGCAGTAATATTAACATCATTTTGTTACAATTAATCATAGTTTTAATACTTCAGCATAAGCTACGCACAGTGCATTCCTTATTTAGTGATCAAATTCCCTTTCTACAACAATGTCATTAAATGAATGGATCATTAAAAGAGAAATTGCATATTATGTACATTATAATATTTACAGCAAGGGCAAGTCAAATAGGTCAACGAATTAAAGCATCTGCAAGCAGGACCAGGGACTGGGTGTTTGATCCCCAGGCATGCTGTGCCAGCACCACTCCTGCGTGCACTGAGAACAACTGAGACTGAGTGTGGTGGTGTGTACCTCTGATCCCAGTTTTTGGGAGGCTGTAAACAAGTGGATGACCACTAGTCTAATCTAGTAGTGAGACCCTGAACACTCTGTAGACTCTTCCCTGAAATACAACACACACACACACAAACAAGATTCACAGAAAAGAAATGGTAGAAGTGCCAGCATGATGACTCTGCTTTCATTAGAATAATTCTTATCTGCATTGCTATGATGTACAAAACAGCAGCATAGTGCTACAGTAATAACTACAGTACTACACGAGCAGGGTGTACAATAACAGAATAAAAAGCATTGAAGTTCTATAAACAAGGTCTACCAAACTGTATAAAAACAAAACAAAAAAAAAGGTTAGGTTATAAATCTAAGTGGCAGTACAAGTGGTACGTCATAAATCTAAACTACACATTTTGCTGTAAGTCCAAAGAGCTGTTACACAGATAGGTCATTCGGCAAGAAAGATCTGTACATGGAAAAGAAACTCAAAGCTATCATTCATTTAACTTTTGGTATCTCTTTTTGAAAAACTCCATGTACCTAAAATGTATCGAACAGCAACACATTAAAACTGTAGAGAACCTGATGAGTTAGAAAGTACAATGATTCATAAAATGCATTCTGACACCAACTTTGAAATCACATTGTGTGAGCTGGGGCACAACACTATGGATTTATTACTTTGATGTTTAGCATATATAGGAGGGAGAGGGAGAAAGAGTGAGAGACAGAGACAGGAACAGAGAGAGGCAGAGATAGAGATTTTATTTTAGGATAATTATTTTTCATGGAGGTAAAAGTAAACATTTTTGGAGCCTTTCATGTAGAAGATTCCATGCCATTCATGAAACATAAAACTAAGATTTTTGTAACTATGTGCCTGCCATTTTTCCAAATATTTTATTTATTTTTATTTATACTTTACCTATATTTCACACTAACTGTAGAATGCATTGCTATATTTCCAGTATTACACGCATTTTCAAAATAGTACATAAAAGCGTTTCAATGTGCACACTGATAAGTCTGTTTGACCCATGTTGATGGTTTAAAGATGCTATATTCTATTCCCTGCAGACATATTGATAAATTACTTCTATATTATAACAGTTTAAATTGACATTAAATATTCTGTAAAAGATCTTTGAATGCAAAAATAACCCTACATTTGGTGAAGCATAAATTCAGAATGAAAGTGAGCTGGTAATGCTTAATGTGTAATGAAGAATATTAAGTTATTTTATGTAAAGTCATGGAAAATTTAAAGCAGGATACATGACTAAAAGTGTAAATATGACAAAAGGAGACAGAAAATTTTAGTTATTTAGTTATTGCGCCATTGAAGACTGAACCCAAGGTTTTCACACTAAACTGTATCTCCAGCTTGTTTTTCTTTTAAATTTTTACTTAGGAATAGGAATTTGTTAACTTGATAAATTTCCCAAGCTTGGCTTCAATTTTTAATCTTCCTGCTTTAGCTATTTGGCTTGCTGAGTGTTTTGCTGGTTGCTGTTACTCTTCTTTGGGCACTGGGACAAATACCCAACACTCAAAGTTAGGTAAGGAAAGGTTTATTTAGCTCGAAGTTACTAGAGGTTTCAGTCCATATTCAGCTGGCTCCAAGGCAGAGAGGCACATGTCAGAGGGCAACCTTTCATGGTGGTGGGCAAGAACAAGAGCACAGGGAGAGCCAGCAGCAGCTCAAGCAGCTCACTGCTCTTCCTGCCTTACAATGAAATGCAAATCACCTGCTCTAGGAGAGATGCAGTACCCACACCCACAATAATCGATTACAAATTCCAGAAGCTGCCAAGTGACTGCATGAAGCTTTCGGAGGACACCTATACACAAACCATAACACTGGGATTCCAGATGTGTACTGCCACAATGGTCTTTCAGAATTGTCCCTTAGATCTGAGTGGATAGAAGCAATGTGACATCTTCAAAATTACAGAAATTGTGGTGATGTTGCATGAAAAAATAAGTATATGCGACTGGGGCAATAGCTCAGGGATGTAAACACCTTGCTTGGCAAGCACAAGGGTCCGTGTTTGTTCCCTGTAACCACATGCTTTGCTGCCCCAGAACCCCAGGAATGCTGTGCCAGCCCTGAAATGCATGTGATGGCATACAACTCTAATCCTAGCACAAGGGAGGTTAAGACAGGAGGATCACTACAAGTCTGAGCTGCATAGTGAGACCCTGCATCAAGAAATAATAGTAAAAAGTAAGTATATACTCATGCAACTCTCATCCCAAGATGTGTAATTTGACATAGGTCTAATTTATTTTCTTATAAACCATAAAATCTGAACATAAAATGACTAAAGAAGGTTTAAAAGTTTATGTGAATATATGCATTTTGTACAGGGTCTATAGGATTACACTCCACAGATTGAAATTTTAGTGATCTTCCTATTTTCAGCCTCCCAAGTGCTGAGATTACAAGTGTGTACCACCATGCCCAGTCTCTCCTTGTGATTATAGAATATATACTTCACTTAGGGACATAGTAGACCACTTTTGTTCATAAAACATGGAATGTATTCATTTATATATATTTCATTTCATTGAATATTCATACAGAAAACACTGCAAATATAAAAAAATCCATCAGTTGCATAGCCCTATCAGGTATACAAGTACCAATCTTCAGTCACAAGACAAACACTTGAATGTATTATAAACACAAAAAGCACCATAGGTACCAGATCCATTTTCATCAGAGGATGAAGAGTATAAAAATTTTTGTGTTGTTATTTCATGTAAGAATAAGAAAAATCTATATGGAAAATATAGCTGCAGTGCTAGGTCTTGTCGATGACATTCAGGTACAAATGAGGACAGTTTTCTGCCAAGAGAAATTCGGAATCAGTAAGTGACAGGTCTCCTGGGAGGCGTGATGAATCCTCTTCCGTGTTTATTGAGTCTGAAGCACAAGTGGGAAAATCCAGGTGACGATGCTGATCAACTAATTGCAATTACCAATCTGAAGCTCATTAGGCGGGCTGTAGATACACATTTATGGGCCACTTGCAGAGCAGACAAGAAGTTTTGACACTGGAAAGATCTTTACAGAGGGAAATAGATACAGGCAGATTGGCAATGAGTGGCGATGGCGAGGTGGAGCATGTAAATCAAATAAAATATTTTAGACCAAAATTCAAGAAACGTATTAATAATTTCAGTTTATATCTATTTGAAAAGGCTCTTCATTTTAGATTTCACGAGTACAAGAATAATTTTTCACTATGACTAACTACATATTTTAGAACAATAATTATACAATAGAATAATCCTAACTTTAGACCCCACACATAAACACAAATGACAAATCACAAGTGACAGAAACAGTAATATTGTTATCAATATTTTACATATGAATATATATCCAAATGAACATATTATGTATAATCTTTTGTACATACATCAGTATATGAAATCTTCCTAATTTTCTTCTTCCTACGTTCTCTTAAAAAATTGTGAAGGGTAAGGTGGTTGCATAATCTTCATGAAGCCCTACATTTCTTTTTCAGAATCACACGTAGATACCACACACACACACACACACACACACACACACACAAACACACACACACACACACAGAATGTATTTATGAGCATCTTTGTCCTCAACTATACTATTTTAGGAAAAAGAGAAATGCTCAGACTTTGGGTTTATATACCAGGCATGACAAAAATGGTATTTAAATAAAAGATATAAATGACATTCTGTCATTAATCTGTCCTCAAAATATTTTCTCTTGCTTTGAAGACACTTATCTCACCATTCTCATCATTTTCCTTTTCTTGTGTGTGTGGGTTAGTAGGGTCTATAGAGTGGTCAGCATCTCACTACTAGATTGGAGGTAGTGACTCACCTGTTTACAGCCTCCCAAGAGCTTGAGTTACAGGTATGCGCCACCATGGTCATTCGGTCATTTTCTGAAGCAGATCTGGAAGTCCTCTTCTGAGAGTCTCTTCAGTGGTACTATCTTGGCTGCCTTGATGTCCTGAGTCAATTAAAAACATTAACCATTCATGATCACCTGGAGTTTAGGAAAGAGCCAGGAGAGATAAAGTGCCAGATTCAAAGTGCCAGAGGAGAGCACAGTCATGTTTCTATGCCTGCCAATCATCATAGACTTTTCTGTACACCTCATAAGATCCTCATGAGAGTAACTTCACAGAACCTCTTGAAAAAGTAGCAACAATGACGTGATAGGTGTGCTTGAACCACTGTTGGGGAGATTAAGGGCACCGCGTATTTTACTAGTACTAAATTTTCTTTTAAAATTTAAATATTTGCTACATATTTCAATCATACCACATAAGCATTACATTTTCTCCTGTGGTGTAGTATTAGATTGTTCACTTTTGTTTTGTTTTTCTCTTTTGAACAGAAAAAAAAAAAATTTTATTTATTTATTTATTTATTTATTTATTTATTTATTTATTTATTTATTTTGAAGTACTAGAGGTTGAACTCAGGACCCTGAGCTTGCCAGGCCAGCACTTATTCTACTGAGTTATCTCATCGGTCCCTCAAAACGATTTTAACATTGGGATATAAATAGAAAATAAGAATACAATAAAGTCACCATAGTTTTTCCTGTTAGACTTATTCTTTACTCTTTGGCACAGAGATTTTTATTTATTTAATCATTGAATACTAGAGAATTTTATAATCAGGCTAATGTTAAAAAGCAGAATGACGAAATTACTCAGAAAGAGAATAATAAGGGAAAGGGGCTGGGGAGATAGCTCCGAGGCACAAGTGCCTGCTGGGCAAGTGCAAGGTCGTGAGTTTGAACCCTGGCCCCACAAAAAAAAAAAAAAAAAAAAAAAAAAAAGAGAATAATCAGAGAAAATTGAAATGCAATAACAGAGAAGGCAGAGAAAATACACATTCAACTGATGTAAAAGTAACTACTTTTAAGGTACAATAAAGATATGCAATTAATAATTTCCATAAGAAGAATCTGAAACAGGGCCTGTAACAGAACATTTTGAAGATTTATTAGAGTAGGAATTTGTGTCAATCTACCTATGATTTCTAAATACAAAGGCAATTTCATTTGTTTCATCACATTTTAAAGCATTGGAGACATCTCTGGTTCTCAGTGCTGTGGATTCATCCCAGGCTTTCATGTTGAATTATAACTCCTTTACTTTCCTTTGAGAGAAGGTCTAATTTGCCAAATTTCTCAGGCTTTGCTGAGATCTTCAATACTTCTAGCTCAAACAGAAAATTTGGGACGCCACTGAGTTATAGAATGTTATAGTACAGGTTTTCCTATGTCCTGAGTTTTGACTGACCTATTTTGTTTGTTTGCTTTTGTTTTTACTTTTTGAAGTATGCAGAAATAGAATATATACTAATAGGGTTTTATTTATTTTTCCAATTAGTAATAAATATCTCATGCAGAGGGTAATGTGTGTCAGCATCATGCAAAGTTTTCATCTTTCCCTAGATAATATAAGGTATTAAAAAATGAGCATCTCAACCTGGTGCAGTGATACCTGCCTTTAATAACAACACTTAGGAAGGTGAGGCAGGAGAATCATGGCGAACTGGAGACTAGCCTAGTCTACAGAGTAAGCTCAGGGCAACCTTAAACTACATAGAGACCCTGTCTCTAAAAAAAACAGAAAGATATAAATGATACATGAATATATGTACTAGATGAACAACTGTTTTCCTTTTATTACAATTCTGGAATTATCAAAACAAAACAAAACAGAATTGACATCTGAAAATGACTTCTAATTTCATGCTTCTCCACAGAGTCTTCCAAGTCTTTCACACTGTTCATTCTTCCAGAGTTTGGATATTTCCCCTAGCCAGTTCTGTGTTGACATTTTCATGTTTGAGGTTCTCTACTTTTCTTCGTAGAGAAGACGTGGATGGTCCTCTGTCTGCAGTTCCATCACTTTCTTCTGTGGACCACACATGTTCCCAGTTATTTGGCTTTTTCTAAAACTAGGTTTGTATCTTTAATGAGTCAATTCACATTTTAGAATTGGCTACACTTCTGAATCCTTTCAGATCACATAGGATTGGAGTAGATCTCATGAGGCTTCCATTCACGCATGACCTAATGCTTCTCCAAGACTTCCCAATACTTCTCACAAGATAACGACTGGGGAAGGAGTCTGGGAGATCTCTGCTTTTGCGTTTCCTCGCAGCTACTGAGCTTCAATTCTTCTATGCTGAGACATTATGTTGTTCATCATTCTGAAGCCCCACCATTAGGCAGAACATATTTTCCATATATTCCTTTTTACCACACATCTCACTCCTTACTCACTAATAGCAGTCTACATTTTTTCTCCATAAATCTTGGTAGTGGGAGGGTCTTTTCAGACCATCAAAATATGGTGAGTGTGATGCTATGATTTTCAAGGCCAAGGCATGAAATTTGCTGCAGCTCTTGTATGGCTGTTTCCTTAAGGGACTGTGCCTATGGAACCTCAAGCCCTTGCATAAGTTTCACTAGGACAACCCTACTGAGCTGGAGAGTCCGCTCAACTAGAGAATGACAGTGGTGCTATGTTGAACGGTAGTTGCTCTGGCCCCTGTTTATTCCATTTTTTACATCCTAGAAACTAATACGGGAAGCAAAGAGGCTTTTGATGGCTGTGGTAAGACCACATCTGAGTACCATCTCATGAGACTCTAGGGAGAGACCACTCAGAAACAGTGCTCTTGAATTCCTGAAACATGAATGGTTATTCTTGATTTAAGCTACTAAATTTTGGGGTGATCTTTTTTACATAATCATAGGTAACTAATGTATTCATATTTTATGACTTTCAATTGAGGTAAGGGTATAGCTTTGTGGAATAGTACCTGCCTGGCAAGCACAAGGTCCTGAGTTTGATTTCTAGTGCCAAAACAAAAATCAAGTCGAAATATGCTCAATGATTTGTCTACATATCTTTCCAGCACTGTTGCAGATTATTTTTTAATCAATAGTATCTATTAAGATACAATATTTGCTTTCTTTAAAATAATGCAAAACCTTGTCATATTTGAGTAAGTAGTACTACTAGAAAATATCCTGAAAGAGCTCTCTTAGATTTGCTTCAGTATTTTGCAACTTTCTTTTAGGTTAGAGAATAATCTACATATGTATTAATTGTGTATTATGAAATCCATTTATATTGTTCTACAAGTTTTAGGTAACTAAGCGTTTTTCCCTACTCCTTCTATTTGATATTTTGATGTCAACATATAATTAACTGCATCATTTTTACACTAGGCTTATTAATCTGAGGTGGAGATAAAACAAAGGATAAAACAAGGATATAGTGAATAAATAATAAAACAAGGATATAGTGAATAAATAATAAAACAAGGATATAGTGAATACAATATAAGTTCAAATAATCAGAACTACATTAAATTGTTTCTTTTTTGTTTTTAGAATTTTATTTATTTTATTTATTTATTTTTTTTCTTGTTTCAGAATCTTTGTTTATTCACTCATTTTTATGGCCGGCTCAGCCCGCCCCGAGGGTAGGGCTGGCGCAGCATGTGGTGCCGGGGATCGAACCGCGGTCCCTGAAGCCACCCAAGCCTTCCCAAGCAGGCGCTTTAGACCACTGAGCCATCCCACCAGGCCCCTGTTTCTATTTTTTAAAATGTTATTTTGTAGCATTTCTGTGTTTTTTTTTTTTCTTATGGCTAAGAATTAATGGAGTCTTTAAATTATGGGAAAGAAGATATTTGTACATATGTCAGGCAACAGTGTTCAAGTTTTCTTTACATTTATATTTTATTAATGTACAGTTGTTCCTCTAGATCAAGCTCAGAATCAATTTCTTCTAATCTAGCCAAATAATCACATTGCCATGTTGATTGAACTCGTGATGAGTGCGTAGGTTAACACACAGCACAAATGGCACTTTTAAAATAGTGAGTCTTTCCACTTTCGATCACAAGAAGTTAACAGAAAATATAAAATGAAATGGGAATTGGCAACTTATTAGCTATCTTGACATTATTACTCCATATTATTATCCATCAGTGTTAAAGGAGCTGGTGCTAAGATCAAAGATGATAAGAACTGTCATTTGTACGGCTGCAGTGAAGGCCATTCAGGATTTACTTGCCCTGTGAACATGTGCTGGGCTCATAATGGGAAGTTTCCACTTATATAATCAGTGTTCCTAAACAAAATGACTTCTTCTATAACATCCCTTTCTAAAGGTGCAATAAACCTATTATTTTGAGTGAGAAAGGTAAGCAATATTTAATGAAGCCGCCATCTTTGATTAATCGACAGTTAAGCTGAGTCACAATGTGCCAAGTTCAATATACACATTTTCTGTGACACCATGCACTTTTTATAGCCTGGGACCTCCATTTTTCCCAAGTTCAATAATACACATCTTCATACTTAAAATTTGCCACATGAAATAGTAAGACTTAAATCTTGGATCAGATAATTTCATCTACTGAATTCATTAAATTTGAGGCAGCTGCTTGCTACATAGCCCAGTCTGGGCTGACACTCATGAAAACTTCTCCTGCCTTGCGCCACTGAGTGCTGGGTTTCTGAGCATGAGACATTACGCCAGTTAGTCTCATCCCTTTTCAATGTGGCATCATTGCAGCCTGTCTAGTGACCTAGTCAATGACTCTATTAAACTTTCAAGGAACCCTTTAAATATGACCTCACTGTGCACCCTTGTTGGGACATTGCTTTTCAGGCAGAGTGTGTCACCCGAAATCTGTGTCCCTAAGCCAGCTAATACCTTGCTTAGGTAAAAAGTGCACTTATTATAGTGGCTAAGATGTGAAATTTTACCAGGCTTCTATTTCTAACTCTCTGACCTAAAGAAGTTGCTTGGTTACCCTGAGCTCAATATTGTGTCCTATAGAATTACTGGCACATTTCCTGCTATAGAGATTTTAATTAAAATGATTCCTTTAAATATTGAGCTGAATGTTTATTTATCATATAGGTTATGGCCAGTAAATTATAGATATCAGATGGTAGTTAACTAAATATTAAAATGATGAAAACAATGAATAAAACATTTGCCAAAAGTTTAGTGACCTGCGATTTCTTATAGGATGGAATTCTGTACTATTTGAGTGATGAGTCTTGTTCTATGCACTTAAAATTAGTTATTGCTATATGATGAAAGCTATTTCAAATTAAAAAGATGTAAGGGTAGTGCATTATAATGTCTATTCTGACATATTGATGGTGTGGAGGAAATCTACACATTAACAATGTTAAACATTAAATATTATTAATATAATAAATTATATTGTTCAGGAAAACATGTTTTTTTCTGAAAATCTGGTCCACAAAACTTATTTCAGACTGGAAGAATTATACCCTGAAAGTGTCATTTAAGCAAAAAAGGGCACCTAAGGGTTCTGCAGCACCATGAGGTGTAGGGTTCCTTACAATGCCCCAAGGCCTGTGTCTGCTCAAGTTGGCTCAAGAGGCAGAGTCAAATGTCTTGAAGACAAGATGTTTTGGACTTGGGAGACTGAGGCAGGAGGATTGGTCCTAGTTCGAGACCAGCCTGGGCTACAAAAGTGAGCTCAAGGCCAGCCTGAAATGCATAGTGAGACTCTGTCTCAAAAAAGAAAAAAAAAAAAGATGTTTTGCCAACTCCAACAAAGATAGAATTCACAGGAGGGAGAAGGAAGCTCCTCAGAGGACAATGTCAGGAACACATAACAACTGAAAAAAATATCAGACCCTCTCTCCAAATTTAAAGGCTCAGTCCCAAAATAGGCAGCTATGATGAACAAATACTTCTCAGATGTAAAAGTGCCAATAGCAAGTAAATATATGTAAAACTGTTCTACACCACTATTTAATTCACTTAATGCAAATTAAGTAAATGCTGAGATTCATCTTATTCATCTTATTCCAGAAAGAATGGCTATCATGAAGAACTAAACCAATAAAAATAATTGAGGGGCTATGGGAGTGAGGAACTCTTCTCCACTGTGGGTAAAAGTGTAAACTGATAAAACCTCTGTGGAAATCTGTGTAGAGATTCCTCAAGAAATGAGGATTAAAGGTCCCACTGCATCCAGCTAGTCCCCTCCTGGGTTTCTTCCTAGAAGAACTTAAAACATTATACTACAGTGATATACCAGAATGATTTGTAATAGCTAAATCTAGGAAGTAGCCCAAATGCTAATCAAAGAACAGATAAAAATGTTTTTTAATTCAATGGAGTACTACTCTGCCACAAAGAAGGATAAATTTGAGACATTTATATATAAATGTTAGCAACCACTCGTTTTTTTTTTTTTTTTTTTTTTTTTAGGACCGGGGTTCAAACTCACAACCTTGCACTTGCCCAGCAGGCGCTTGTGCCTTGGAGCTATCTCCCCAGCCCCCAGACCACTCGTTTAAGCATCACGTCATCTCCCGGGTGTGAGAAACTGAAATTGTAAAGAAGGACAAATAAATACACAATAGACATTGTAAGATGGTAATGAATTATTCAAAAGGAAGGAAAACAGCTGAGGTAAGGGGGAAAGGAAAGAAGAGAAAAAGACAAAAAGATTTAAAAATAATAAAATGGCATCAAAGCTTTGTAAATAGGGAGGGGAAGAAGGGATAAGTAAGGAGAGGGGACTGGGGAAATAAATGGATCCAAGCATATTATACCTATGTACAGATTCCCTATGATGAATGCCATCATTGTGGATATCTAAAATGTACCAATAAACTTAATTGTAAAAAGTTAATTATGCAACCAAACTGTCACCATGCCTTGCTCAGCTGACTTGTTGTCTAACACAAATAGCTATGTTCAGCCAGGCTCTGTGCCTTCATTGTTCCTCAGCAAATCTGGGAGTCTGAGCCAGTTTTGGACTTTATTCTGGTGAGGACCCTAGACCACTCCTCCACATGCAAAGGTATTTTCCACCTTGCACCTTTGCGTCCCTCTGACAGGGTTTCCCGGCCAGTGTGCAACAAGCAGGAAAAGGTAGCATGAATGTGGTACAGTAGTGCTTATTGGGGGTTAAACGTCAGCATTTAATTTTCTATCTATCACTGTCCTGATGTTGAAAATGTGAGTAAATAGTAAGTAGTTATTACCTGAGGTGAATGTTCTAGGAATACATTTCTCAAACTTGATTGTTTGAAGACATCTACCTTTTTCCCTCAACGATATTTTTGCTAGTTGATTTTTTCATCTTTCAATAGCTTCAGCATATGATCCCCACTACTTTTTGGCTTTTATTAATTGTGCAGAGGAAATAGCCATAAATATACACGCTGCTCTTTTGAAAATAAATTATCACTATTTTTCTTGCTTTTACAAAAATTTCTATTTTGCTTTCTTCAGTATTCAGTACTATAATCACATAATTGTATGTAATTTTTTTGCCAATCATCTGAAAAATTTCTGTGCTAATTTATTCAGATTGTTTATATGTCATTATTAAAACTACCATGTGGTTACTTTTAATAGCCATCCACCTGTCACAATTTTGGACATTATTTCATATCTTTGTATATATATTATACAAAATTATTGTAAAATATTTTAATGACTATATTAAGAGTTATTTTATTAGGTTTGGTTATTTTTCTCTCATTTTTCTTTTCCATATTTTAACTATTTCCTATGTATCCTTTTTTAAAATTTAGAATCAGTAGTTGCAAATGCATTGAAAAAAGTGGTAATTCTAAGGAAAAGCTTAATTTTTTTTAGTGACATTTTGCCTTAGTTTCTGCATATCAAAGTGAAACAGAAATAATGAATCTAGTTTCTTTATGGGATTAATGTTGGTGAAATTTTGGCTTCAGGTCCTATGATGATAAGTCTACTTCTCATTCATGCTGAATTCTATAGCCCAACTTTCTTGTACTTTAAAAAAAAATTATTTATTTATTTATTTATTTATTTGGTACAGGGTCTTGCTATGCAGCTGGGACTCATAGTGTTCCTTCTACCTCAGCCTCCTCAGCACTGGGATTATGCATGTGCCCATGACACCCGCTGTGTCTTGGCGGCCAGCTATGACAAATTGCACTGCTATAAATGTGGGTGCTTATATGTCACGGTGGGATGATGTTTTCATCTCTTTCAGAAATATACCCAGAGGTGGAATGACTGAGGCTGGCACAGCATGCAGTGCTGGGGACTGAGCCCAGTCCTTGTGTTCTTGCCAGGCAGGTGCTTAGGCCACCAAGCTATCTTCCCATCCCCTCTCTTGCATCTCAACTGTAAGCAGTTGTTCAACACTTTTATGTACCAGACCCTAACCTTATTTTCAGAAAACTATTCAAAGTCACTGATTACTTTTTAATGTTAAGTCTTTTTCCAGAATTAGTGATTAGCCCTCATCACTAGCCCTTGTCACTAGAGGCAACTGTCAAACCCCAAGATAGGCTTCTCTTTGTGTTACCTACTAGTTGATGTCTTTGTCTGACAAAGGTTTATTATAGCTTTCTTTTTTATAACTTCAAGCTGAGTTTTTGATAGTTAGGCTTGAATTTCTCTTTGACCTGAGAAATAATGTTTCTCCAGTTTAAATTTTTGCACTTGTATCAGAAACAAACAAAAACTTTCCTTTATATTTCTTCTTTCATATTTTAGTCTCTATTCTTATAATAAGAAATATAACCTAAAAGATCCCTATTACATTTCTATTTCTTCTTTGAAATACATTCATGGATCTACCTACTAGACCTTACCACTTGAATAACTAAAAATGTGTTTAAAGAAAACTATCGCCAATAGAACACATCTGTAATCTTGGCAGGGGAGGTTGAGGCAGGAGAATCACTGAGAGTACAAGGCCAGCCTTCACCAGCAAGTGAGTTCAAGGCCATCCTGAGCCACATAGTGAAACTCTATGTCAAAGAGGCAATAAAACTAATTATAACAAAAACCAAATTTATAACTATTCCCCCCAGAACTGCTCCTTTTACTTAGAATCTTATTCATGTTCACTGGATCCCCAAATCTGTGGAGTTTTCATTGACTCTTTCTTTTACCTTATACACTATCTATTCCTGCTCAAGCTTGGTATCACTGCCTTGGGAAAGGACACAAAATTCTATCTCTTTTTGTTGCTTTACTGCTACTACTTGAGTTTGAATTACCAGTGGTTCTCTCATACACAGCCTGTCTTCTGAGTGATGGGTCTAGACACTGATGACTTTATTGGTTAGGGTTATCTAGAAGAACAGAATTCACATAGAAAAAACTATATGTAATTATGCCCAAGGATCTACTGTGCAGGCCTACAGGTCGAGAGGTGGGTGAGCCTACAATGGCTGTTTTCATGATGGAGAGAAAGGCTCCAGGAGTGGCTGCATCAACACAAGGAAGTCAAAAAAGGGAGGGATCCAGAGTGAGTTCTAGTCTAAATCTGAAGACCTGGATGTTCTCTGAGCTGTGTTAGTCTAAGCAAGAAGGCTGAAGAAACTGAACTCTGATGTTCACAGCAGCAAATAACATACCCACAAAAGCAGAACTAGGTTTCCAAAAAACACACTCACCTTTCTTTCTTCTTTCCTTTCTACCCGTCCAGGCTACAAAGACATTGGCTGGTGCCACCAGCACTCAGGGTGAAGCTTCCTTCCTGATGCTTCTGAGCTATGTGCCAAATATCTGTGGAAAACACCTCACAGACACACGCAACAGCCTGCTCCACAAGCCTGGTAGGCATGTGTTAATACTGTAAGCTTGATATAAAACAATTAAAAGGGGGGCTGGGGAGATAGCTCGGAGGCACAAGTGCCTGCTGGGCAAGTACAAGATCGTGAGTTCGAACCCTGGTCCCACAAAACAAAACAAAACAAAACAAAACAAAACAAAAAAACAATTAAAAGGTATAATAGGTATAGTTGATAATTGTGATAAAAACTGATGAACATGGCTGTAACTGACAGAAATTGAAAGCAATGACTTAAAAATTGTATAGTCTTCTAATTCATTAGTTAACGTGAAAAATTTTTTATGTGTCTCATAAAGCGCTCATAAGGAAAAAGAAAGCATGAAGCCAGGGAGATAGCTGAGCTGTCCAAGCACCTGGCTAGTGCAAGGACCCAGTTTCAACCCCCAATACCACATGCCTTGCTGGCCCTGTGCCTTGCTGGCCACTGAACTGAGTGTAGTGACATATGTCGGTAATCTCAGCTCTGAGGAAGTTGAGACAGGAGAATTACTATGAATCTGAGCTGCATAGTGTGACCCTGTACCAAATAAATGAATGAATGAATGAATGAATGAATGAATGAATGAATGAATGAATCTGTCTTTTTCTAAAAGCAGGAGGCATTGCTTACAAAATACAGTGTGTCAGGCATAAATGTGTGTTACTATGTTACTAATTATTATTATATACTACCTAGGCACACTTACTTATCACTGTTGAAAGCGGTAATTTATAGAAATAAAAATAATGGAATCAACATTTAAAGATTCCAATCATTATGTTCAAGTATACATGAAATTTGTCATTTAATATAAAAACTTGGAAATGTAGAAAGCTGCATATTTCTTCTTCCAAAGAAATTTTAAAAACAAGATTCTCAAATAATTTTAAAAATTTTATCATTAGAATGTCAGTTGGCCTCATTTTTCTATTAAATTTGTGCATTATGCAGATGTATAAAAAATCTTGGCATTGAATTTGATTAGCATGCATGGTCTAAGGCCCATCTTAATGACTGTTGCCAAGATAGAAACATTTAATACTTAAGCTTTTTTATTTTCTTTCTTTTTAAAAAAAATATATCTAGTATAGGATCTACAGGGTCTCATGACACACATCAGACCCACAGTGATCCTCCCATTTTCAGCCTCCTAAGCCCTGGGTGTAGTCACAGGTACACAACACCGTTCTCAGTGTCAGTAGCCATCTCAGAGTGCTCTGGGGGCAGGGCCAGCAAAAAATGCAGGGGATTGAACCCTGGTCCCTGCATCTACCCCAGCAGGTGCTTTAGTGCTTTAGTCCACTGAGCTATCTGGCCGGCCCTTAAAATTTTCTCAGGTTGAGTTTGGTCACCATTCATCATGCTGCACTTCCCTGAAATCTTCAGAAATTAAATGCAAAGAACAAAAAGGAAGTTTTGTTGTGTTCATGCTTTGAAAAACCACTTTATGAAACTATTCTAATTTTAGAGAAATATTTTCATCCAAGATATAGTTATCTTGGATATTATACACCTGTGCAACGCATTGTATACTAGTGATTAAACTGTTGAGGGCCTCACAGTGGCCTTCCAAATCATTATTAACAAGAATAATGACACTGGAATAGTCAGTGAAATTATACAAGAAGTGTCTATTTAAAAGTAAGGCTGTCTCCTAAGTCAGAAAGGCTTTTCTTTAAAAAAGAAGCAGGTGTATATTTTGTTTTATCAAACATCTTAATGAGTCTGGGTCACTGTAAAATTAGCCTGGAGCAAAAAATTGTCTCCCCATTATACTGTAAGAAGAATTACATATCCTGGCAGGCAAAGAGAAAACATTATAATAGCAAGTTGCTGTCACACTCATGTGGTTGGCTGGGGAGCAGTAGAGAAAATTTCTAGCAATTGATTTGTAAATCAATAACTTTAAGGGTTTTGCCAAGGGACTCTGCTGTGTATGGATTCCCCTCCTGCCCTGCCCCATTTTCCAGAATCTCTTCCTTGTAGCTAGGGATGGGGGAAAAGTTTGTATGAGAGCAAAGTATGCCTTTGATTAGAAAATCAGGGGAAAAGCTGCTCAGTTTCTAGATGAGAAGGAGCTTCAGGTACAGGAAAACTAGAAGATTAGAATCCTGAGATAATTCATGCCCGAGTAAATTTAGAGATTTTAAAGACAATAGTCACACACCTACCGCTCAAGAACATATTAAAATTTTGTCAAGATGTTGCTTAAAATAGGTCATTAAAAGTAAGAGCATATTTGTCCAGAAAAGAAATATTTGAACTTTAGTAAATGTTTCAGTTATGAATAATTTACTAAAGCAGGTCAGCATGATCTGGTTGTACGCATTCTTTACTGCCTATGAGAAAAAATGAGTCATCTTGCATTCAATATGTTAGACAGCAGAACTTATGATAGCAGTTGAAAGGTCTTATATGCTTAGAATAAACAATCTGCAAAAATATCTGCATACTCACAATTATCCAAAATTGGGAAATAAGAGACAATATTGCATTCCTGTGGATGTGTATGGGGAGGCATAAATTTTTAAAAAGGAAGCCTTTGATCGGTTATTTACGGTAGTAAGAATAAAAGTCACAATAAAATGATAATGATGTTTGAATATATTTTTATATATGTCAGGCACTGCTATACTTTGACATTATTTAATTCCTATAAATGTCACAGTACCTATATGAAGGTGTCACTGCTATTTTGATTGTACAGAAGGGCAGCTGACTGTAAGATAGTAAAAAACATAATTTCACAGATAAAAGTTGTGGTAAGTTTGGTGTTATGGAAACTTACTGAAAAGCTCTGTCATGCCAAATGTCTTTTCACTTTCTCACTAACTGGACAAAACCCCCAACTCCCATGAATTAAAGGAGAGCTTTATTTTCAATCTATGGTGGGCTGTATCCAAGGCAAAGACAGGACAGAAGCGAGGCTCAGTGGAGAAAGCCATGCTTATCTTCTGACACACTGGAGGCCAGGGTAGAAGGTGAGAACCAAAGACAAGAATTCGCTCTTCTAGAGCATGCTGCAGTGACCCACATCCAACCAGAGCTCACCGGACAGCGCATTTAACTCTGAACTCACCAATGGGAAAATCGCATGGTGCAAAAGATGTCGTTGCCTCTTCTCATTAATGCAGATAATTTTTTTAATAAGTTTAAGTAGATTCTTCAATTGACAGCATTTGAAAATTGTCAATGATGATACTGCCAGTACAGTTTTGCAGTGAGACTAATGAAATGCGTTTGTAAAAAGGAGATTTATGCTCCACTTTATATTTTTTCAGTCTCCAGTCATATTCAGTAATCATAACTTTACAGAAATTGTGCGATTACACAAAATTTGAGTGTACATTATTTTAACAAAATGAAAATGTATTTTTTTCACTACATATTTTAAGATTTGTTCTTAGCTCATAAATTCTGTAATGGATGAAATATTGTATGGCTATTTTCTCAGAGTTTTTTCTCCCTTAATGTCTGGTCCTCAGAATTCAAATTCACATAGGAGAGTTCAGTAGGAAATAAACATAAAAATCTATACAGTGTATGCAGGATAGCTAAGTGATCATACTACTAATTTCTCTTGATGTTTTGAAGGTTTTCTATTAGCACTCAATGCTTAAAATTTTTACTCTGACAAATTTTATGTGCTTTTATCTGTAACATGCGTAACTATGTTGAAGGCAACAAGGTGCAGCATAAAAGCCACTGATGGAAACCTAAACAGATGTGTGCATTGCAAATTGCTGATAGGTGCCTTTGTAAGACCATGAAGTCACAGAGCCATAGACACAAAGGTGGAAAAATGGCTAAGAACATAACGGTGAGACCAGATGATGTGCATGAACTGATTTCTCCTCACGCAGAAGTCCTATTCTTGATATTTTCATTGATGACATTTTCATTGTATAATAATGAGGACATGTTGAACATAGAAGAATTATTTTCATGCTTTTAAGAACTTGAAGTTCAAAATTATTTTGGACTTGTTTCCAAGTGACTTTAACCAAAACACAGGCCATTCATAAGAGGCATATTTTGGCGTGACACCTATGTAAACTCTGCAGCATCCGCTATATCAACAACACTGTAACTGCCCTTAAGGTATTTGCTATTTTCTTTAGAAAGCCAAGTAGTACAGGAAGTACTTAAAGACTGATTTGAGAACTTATATAAAAGTAGTGAAGAATGCTTTACCTACTTGTCAAGGTCCACAATCTGTGTAGAAAATGCTGTACCAAAAAGAGATTAAGTGGACTAAAGAAGCATTGAATCACAGGATTAAAAACAACACAGCATCATATAAAAAGAAATAATAGTTCTCCTTAATGCTTTTTAAAAATAAATTGCAGTTAATATTCTGGGTAAAATTAGAAATGTGGAGCAACATACAGACAGACAGACAGACAGACAGACAGACACACACACACACACACACACATCAAGCACTTACTGGTTGTGTTATCCTGAGTAAATTATTTAACAACTGTGAGTCTGTTTTCTCATCTGTAAAACTGCAGTAATCATGCCTGCCACAATGAGTAGCTCTGAGAATTGAATACCAAGTATACAGTGTGGATTGGAGCACACTGTGACTGGTGAGTAAAATCGCCCCTCCTGCTCTCTCAGAGCATTGCCTATAAATGACATTTTGCAGTGATTTATGGGGCTTGGAAGAAAAATTGAGTTGGAAGATGAAAGAGGATGTGCATTGAAAAATGAAGCAGGAAGATGGGTTTTCAAATGAAAATAAGGAAAAGTAATAGATGATGTTATAGAATATTGTATCTATTTCATCAGAAATGGAAGCAAAACAGCTTTGTTAAATTGTTTTATAACTTTTACTTTTTAGTTGACACATGAGATGGCTATTCATGAAGAGTAGTTTAGTAACTTATCATAGGTGCACAGAGTGCAATGATAAAGCCAGGGTAATTAGAATTTCCATCTTCTCAAACATGTATGACTTGCTTTAATTCTTCTATAGTCTTTTAAAAATATATAACATATTACTGCAAACTGTAGTTACGTTGCTCTGATACAGGATACTACAACATATCTCTTTGATATTTCTTAAGCATCTTCTCTCTACCATTTTTCCTTCTCTAGTGAATATTATTTCTACATCTGCTTTTATTAGATCCATGTTTTATAGCTTCCACATAGTGATAAGCATGTGCAGCATTTATCTTTCTGTTCCAGGTTCATTTCTTTAAATACTGTCCTCTCTTTCCACCCATCTGTGTTGACACAAATGATAATATTATATTTTTTATATTTGAACAAAATTCCACTGTGTACATCCAGCTCCTTTATTAATGCAATCATACATTGATAAAATGGTTGACTTCATATCTTGGTTATTGTGAGCACTGCTACAACAAATATTAGCATGCAAATGGATCTCATTTTTTGGGATACATTCCCATTTTCTGTGAGTCATATGGTATTTCTCCCCTTGCCCT
Organism: Myocastor coypus; assembly: GCA_004027025.1. Taxonomy (NCBI): domain Eukaryota; kingdom Metazoa; phylum Chordata; class Mammalia; order Rodentia; family Myocastoridae; genus Myocastor; species Myocastor coypus. The sequence goes on from PVJA010025246.1 coordinate 27,798, forward strand.
CCCCTCTAGGGACTGCTAGATGCTTCCGTTTTAGTCCTAAGGGCTCTACCACATTATATTCCCATCAATAGTGTATAAGAATTCCCATTTTTCTGACACTTCTCAAACGTGTCATTCTTTAACATTATTTTAACTACAAACTGGAGTGATGTGTTCTCTTCGTGTGACTCTGACTTGCAATCACTGATGATTATGTATTTTGACAATTTGTATATCTTCTTTTGAGGACTGTCTCTTCAGTTCACTTGCTCATGTTTTATTTGGCCATTTGTTTTGCTGTTGAAATCAGGGAGGCTTTGGAATTCCTATGACATTGTGCATCTTAATTGTTTGTCACTGAATAGTTTGCAGACTGCATCCCCCGCCCTTCACGTTGCCTCTCCTCTCTGTTGTCCCCTCTGTTGCACAGTGTCTTGTTCCATGGAGTCCCATTTGCCAGGCTTTCCTTTTGTCTGTGTGCTTTTACCATGTCATGCTAAATTCTTTTTTTTTTTTTTTGTCTTTTTGAGACAGGGTCTCGCTGGGCAGTTCAGGCTGGCCTTGAACACACTTTTGTAGCCCAGGCTGGTCTTGAACTTGCACCGATCCTCCTGCCTCAGCCTCCGAGTGCTGGGATTACAGGCATGCGCCACCACGCCCGGCTTCGCTAAATTCTTTATCTTAGTCTTTTGAAACATTTTCCCACTGTCTTCTAATAGTTTCATATTTTAAAGTTTACATTTAAGCATTCAACCTCTTTTGACATAAAATTTATCTATGGTGAATAATTGGGATCTCATTTGATTCTTCTGCATATAGTAGTAGAGCATAACCTTTCTCCATGTATTGTTTATAGCAACACATGCATCTGAATGTAACCAAAGGATTAACATAATGTGAATATATTTATTGCATGTAAATTTATGATATACATTTTAAAATACATTTGTGAGATAAATTTGTGCTAAGACATAAATATATTAGGTTTTAACACAGAATTACCTCGCTTTGTAGTGCAGACTGGTGTTGAACTCAATTTGTTTTTTTTTTTTTGTTTGTTTGTTTTGTTTTGTTTTTTGTCTTTTTGAGACAGGGTCTCACTATGCAGTTCAGGCTGGCTTTGAGCCCAATTTTGTAGCCCAGGCTGGTCTCAAACTCACATTGATCCTCCTGCCTCAGCCTCCCAAGTGCTGGGATTACAGGTGTGCACCACCACACCCGGCTTGAACTCAATTTGTAATCTTAAGCAACCTCAGATTTACAGCTATCTTCCTGAGCTTCCTAAATAGTAGGATTATAGGCAAGTACTACTGTGCCCCAAACCCCCAAGTTTTAAGAAGCTGAGACTAAATCTCCAAATTAACATTACTGGTGGTGGAGCTTAAGTGGTAGCTGGGTTGGGTTGGGCCTGCTATTTCACTGATGCCTCTGTGATAGGAGTGGAGGAGATACCGCAGGGTGGGTTCGCCAAGTAGCTCCACCCCTCTCAAACTTACCTGGCAGCTGTGCTCCGCTGGAATTTCTTGCTTTGCTCTTGGACACTCCAGGCTTTGGAATGGTGGCATTCATAAAATTCCACTGAGCATGAATCATCTGTGGCCCCCTGGTGTGGCAAAAGAAAACAGGTTGAAATTAACAATCAAAGAACCATGTGGGAGACAATGGGTCATGAGATAAAAGAAACATTTTTAAATGTGATTTCTCATTTGGAACAAACTACTTTAATTACTTTATTATAAAGGGAGGCACACATTTTGTTGTTTCTAGTTTTTTTTTTTTAATATAGTATATATATCTTTGTTATATTCAATTCTAAGCGAACTTTCTATTTTACTCTGAAGAGATCATATACTTTTGGCAGTTAATAAAAATATTCCTTTTTTGAGGACCACCAGTATAAATCCTTTATTTCAAATATGCCATCTTCAGTAAAATCAGGACTGCCCAAGAATTTTGTGCCAATTGCTTAACTGTTCTTAAATTTGAGCTAAATTTTATGTGCAGAAGACATCATTTGAACTTTTTATTGGACACATGTTTACTGAACTCACACTATGTTCTACTTACTATTGGAGGCACTAATGGGTCCAGTGGAAAAAAAGGACACATTGTCTTGTGTCTGACTCACTTTCCTGCCAGCTGGGAAAAAGTAACCAATATTGTAATTAAAAGAAGAGAGATCTGTCCATATAATACTTTTTATTGAATTTTAAAATATGAATTGGCCTGGGGAGATAGCTTAGTAGAATAAGTGCTTACCTGGCAAGTGCAAGGTCCTGGGTTGAATCCCCAGTACCATACACACAAAAAAGAAAGAAATATGAAGTATTTCAATATTGTTAATATTTTAATATAAATTAAACACAATTGCTTTCCTTTTTTACTTTCCCAATACTTTGAGTTTTTTTTTTTAATAAGAGATATATGTTCTTTATTTATAATGAAAAACACAAGGAAAATAGGTCACCTGTGAACTTGACACATTTAGAAAAACCAATAATTCAGAAACCTTATTATCAATTGACATTTATTAAACACTGCTATTTCAACACTGATCTTTTTATTTAAAATATAGTGAATACTAATAGTTCAATGGTTTCATAACCACTTAGATATTTTTATATATCTTTGACAGAAGCTCTTCAATATTTAAATACAAAATATTCCCATAATCTTGCTTAGCATTATTCAAGTCTCCATTTACAGTGCAGTAAAATTAGAACTCCAATAGAAACAGTGAAAAAATTGACCCAACATGGGAGCCCCCAGCTATGTAAGAGAAATTTCATGAACATGAAAAATTTTATATCCAATAGAACAGTCTTAACAGGAGACCTTAACATTCCTTTATCCCAAAAAGCTAGGTCAAGCAGACAAAAAAATTAGCAAAGAGTTAGCAGAACTGAACCAAAACTGTGAACAACTGGTCTTTTTTTTTTTTTTTTTTGTCTTTTTGAGACAGGGTCTCGCTATGCAGTTGAGGCTGGTCCTGCGCCCACTTTTGTAGCCCAGGCTGGTCTCGAACTCGCACCAATCCTCCTGCCTCAGCCTCCCAAGTGCTGGGATTACAGGCGTGAGCCACCACGCCCGGCTTGAACAACTGGTCTTAATGGACATATACAGTGTTCTACCTAACCAATTATGAATATACATTTTTTTCTCAACTGCATATGGGACATTTTCTAACA
>PVJA010025247.1:0-15944 GCA_004027025.1 Myocastor coypus
TCTTCTTCTTCTTCTTCTTCTTCTTCTTCTTCTTCTTCTTCTTCTTCTTCTTCTTCTTCTTCTTCTTTTCTTTATGTATTTGGTACAGGATCTCACTATGTAGCTTAGACTCTTACTTATCCTCATGTTTTCAGCCTCCCTACCCCTGGAATTACAGGTGTGTGCCTCACCCGAACTCAGTGCCCTAGAAAGTGGGGCTGGAATGGCATGTGGTATTGGAAATCAAACCCCAGTTCCTGCACTTGCCTAAGCAGGTGCTTATCCATTGAGCTATTCTCTCTGGATCAGAGTTTCGATTTCTAAACAACTTTATTATTTTTATATTTTTCCTACTTGTGTTTAAACAGCTATCTTAATTGTGTAAAGTGGTACTTCGTTGTGGTTCTGATTTATAGTTCTCTACTTATTAGTGACATTGGACAAACTTTCTTATCCTTATTAGCCATCTGGATGTTTAATAAAATCCTTTGCCTATTTTTAAGTTGGATATTTTATTGTTGTATTGCACAAGTTCTGCCTGTATTCTGGATATTTTTGCTATATTTCCATCCATTCTGTAGGATATCATTTTACTGTGTTTTTAGTGTCTTTTGATGCACAGAATTATTTTTTATTTATTTGTTTATTTATTTATTTATTTATTTATTTAGACATTGTCTCACTATCTAACTTGGTCTGGCCTTGAACTCAACTTTCCTAGTGCTGGGATTACAGGAGTTCATCAACATGTATGGTTCAATGCACGTTTTTAAATGAGATCAAATTCAGTTTCTTTACATTTTTGATACCTCTGGCATCACAATTGACTCCTTGTTAATCTACCATAAAGATTTTCTATAGTTCTTAAAGACTTCAATTTCTTTCGCCCATGGATATCTACTCTTTTTAGCACTATTTATTGAAAAAGACTGTCCTTTCCCATGCCATGGTCTTGGCCCCCTCATCACTTGGCTATCTATGAAAAACTTACTGGGATTTTATTAAGAAAGGACTGCATTAACTCCACATCAAGAGTTGATGGATCTTAGCACTATTTATAGTTCTTGGATCTTAAGAACATTTAAGTCAATTAATGAATACAAGATATCTTTCTATTTATTTATGTCTTCCTTTAATTTCAACAATGTTCATAGATTTTTCATGTACAAGCTTTTTGTCTCAATTAAATTAGCTTTTAAGTATTCTATTTTTTTGATGGCTTGCCAATGTAATACTTTTAAATTTCCTTTTGTGTTGATCATTGTTAATGTACAAAAATGCAACTAAATTCTGTGTGTTGACTTTGTATCCTTCAAGATTTTTAACTTATTAGTTATAACAGTGTGTGTGTGTGTGTGTGTGTGTGTGTGTGTGTGTGTGTGTGTGTGTAAGCTCTTTAGGCCTTTCTGTTTATAAGACAGTATTATCTACAAACAGAGATAATTTTACTTCATTTTAACTTTTCAAAATTTTACTTCGTTTTTTCCAGTTTGGAGACTTTTTCTCTCCAGTACTGGGATGTGACTCAGGGTCTTCTCCATGCCAGACAAATGCTCTCTTCCACTGAGCCACACTGCCAGAAAATTACTGCAGCTTTATGTCCAAGAAATAATTAGGGTTTGAAGAGGGACAGGATGGAGAGAAATAGATGTTTGCAACACATTTTGCACATTGAACAATGACAGCATGAAAGAACAGATGGAATGCCTTGGCTTGGATCTGAGTTTTGACAGAAAGAGAAAAGTTAAGGGCAATAAATGAATCAACTGGATGAATCATTTGCTTAAATGCAGATGATGGAGGAGAATAGGCTTGGGATAGAAAGAGAAAAGCTCTGTTTAGGGGGTGTTAAACTTGGCTATGGTTGTAGGAAAGGTACACAAAAGGAAGAGAAGTGAAAGGGAAGAGATCACCAGGCAGATCTTTGGGGAAAGGTTACAGTTAGAAAATTATTGGCAAAAGAGGTCCCAGAAAAGGAGAAAAAGAACCAGGAACAAGATGAAGTTTCAAGCAAGTGTCCATGATTAACTACAGACAAGAGGGGAAGAAAAATACAGACCAAGAGAGGATGCTTCATCTGAGTAGCGAGAAGGTCCTTGGCAGCCTTTGCAGAGAGGCTGGCTGGGTGAGCAAAGCTTCTGCCCGGTGCACCCGTGAAAGATGGGAGAGAGGAGCACTCCAAATAACTCCCCAAACCTGTGCATTAAGAGGCTGGTGTTGTTTCTCCTAACGTGGAAACAGAAGCCATTTAGGAGAAGTAAAAGCCACTTCAAACCTCTGACTTTAGCCCATTAGGTCACACTGATCTCATGTGAAAGATGCTGATAAACAAAACAAAACAGTAATAGCAGAAACCAGTCATGAGAGGGGAGGACAACTCATCTCAGAGTCGTTCCCCTTAGAGATCGCCCCTAACTGGAAATCTTCCCCTGTTCCTAAGAAGGAAGTATGCACCAAACCCATAGCAACTCTGCAAAGCATAGACGCCCAGTGCTAATTACAGTTCCTTCTTTTCTCCCTATTGGCTGACACTGCTCATCAAATATAGTTTGTTGTTCTACGTTCTTTTTTTAAATGAACAAGCTGAATTAGTTGGCAGTGAAAGACAGAGAGACAGAGGAGACAGAAGCCACAGCATCTGAAGGGCAGGAACTTGCAGGTGGGCCTTTTAACTTTGGAGAATTGTTGAGAATTATGTCCTTTCACTTCACAGAGGAATAAATAATCTGTGAAAAGAAAGCTTCTATTGTCCTGTAAATATTTTTCTACCATATATAGTAGAAAATATGCATGGTTTTCTACCATATGTGTGGTAATTTTAGAATATTGAGAAAACTGAAAAAAATAGAAGGAAATAAAAACGACAGTTGTGATAGCTCTTATTGGCACTTGGGGGGTATTTTCTTTCATCTCTTTCTCTCTCTCTCTCTCTCTCTCTCTCTCTCTTCACATAATTTTAGTTTGACTCTCATAATTGTCCCTATACAATACAGAGAAGTTTATATCCATTTCTTCCATCACAGCATATATTTATCCATGTTGCTATGAGCATTTCATAATCATAATTTTAAAGCTCTGCGTAAGATTGCATCAAGAATATTTATTATACCTAAACATTCTTCTATTGTTGAATATATAACATCTTTCCTAGTTTTCACCCATTATTTCATTTTAGACTATGAAATATATTTTTTTCCACGCAGGACCTTACTTTTGGGGAAGTGAAGTTTAAACTTGAGTCATGTACATTTCAGAAGAGTGAGAGTGTGGGAGTGTGATCTGTTTGTCACCCCAAGACCCTGTCAGTGGCTCTCAGCTCTGGCAATATAGCCAGCTCAGGGTTTAAAAAATTGTCTCTTGAATAATTGAAACTTAATGTTTAAGGATCAGCCAATCATTTGCAGTGTTTTGTTTTGCGAAAGTTTTCCAGATGATTTTAATATTGGTCAGCATAAAAACAAGGACCTAAGTCACTGAAAATATTTTCCTGTTTTTTATATATACTTGAGAATAATATTTACTAATAGCAAAATAGATACAATTTTAGGCAAGCTACCCAAACTTCCCTTTCCATGTTGTACATGTCATGCAAATTATAGTGTTAGTTTGTGGAATTCGTAAGATTCTTAGAAATTTCTGTCATCTACCTCAACCACATAAACTCTTAAGATGAGAATCTATTTCAGAGTTTCAGTTTGCTGATGCTTTAAGGAAGTGGATTTATTTTTATTGCTGTGAAACTTAATGAGAGAATTTGAAGTTCTTGCATGTTGTAAATGTATCAGAATGAATTACTGGCCAATGCAGCCCAGCCCAGACTTCTTTTCTTTTACAATTTTTTTAAGGTCAAGTATTAGGCAGGTATGTAATAGCTGGCCAATCACAAACATAACAAGGGCACAGCAAAGACAAGCAGGATCTGGTTTTGAGGCAGGGGGCGGCTTGGCTTTCCAGGAGCAGCACAGAAATGGTACTTATGTCCTCATACAAAAAGATGTGCCAGGACTGTATTTTCACTTTTTCCTTCAGGAATTGAGAACAGACAAAAACTTCTATACCAGGTTGGAGCAGATGCTCTGTATTATTATCCTCCACAGGGATGCCCTTATTTTAATTCAACCTAACTTGACTGGGAGTGTGTTAATTGCACTTTCTTATTGTTCTCATTCCATGGAAAAAGGGCGCCTGTTATCTTTGGTGAGTAGAAATATTCAAATAGTACTTTGTTACTTAGAAACATGTCGGCACTCATAGTGCATCTGATCTATGTAGCAGCCTCCAGCTCTGGAAGGTATAATTCTTATTTTAAATGGTCCCCAGAAAACTAGGATCTTTCCCAAGGTGAGTTTAGTACTGGCTAAAGCAGGTAGAGTACAGGGCATATAACTCTTTCCCTATAATTTGAATGATAACTATTATAAGATGTTGATTGAACAAGTTATGCTATGACTACATAATCGGATATTCTTCAGTTAACTAAATAACGACGTTGGTATTTATTTCTTGGAAAAGCAGGGTGACCATTACACAGCGATAAGGCAGGTTAAGACAATGTAATACACCCCCATTTTTGTTTAAAAGTACTTTTGTATATTTGAAGCAAGATGATGCATATGTACAAAAATCTAGATATGTTTGGTTGGTGGTAAATTTTTAATTTAAATTTAGTTCAGTTTATGTTATCTTATTTTCTTCACCACAAACCTGCATACTCAAGTAATATCAATGTAGAGGGAATTAAATAGAATTATTTATGTCTTTCTGGTTGGTTATTTTCTGAATGAAATGGTGTGTTTTTTTAATGTATTTGGTACAGGGTTTCACTACATAGCTTAGACTCATAGTTACCCTCCTGTTTTTAGCCTCCTAAGCAATGGGATTATAAGTGTGCCTCACCAAGCCCAGTGGCAGGGATGACATGGCATGTGTTACTAGAGATGGTCCTGAGCTTGCCTAAGCAGGTGCTCAGTCTGTTGAGCTATTTTGCTGGCCCAGAAATGATCTTAATTCCTTTCAGGTGGCACAAAGAAGCCTCATATTTATTTCTCTGAGTTTTGTACATTCTTGCCACATATGGTATGCAATTATTAGCTAGCACTAACTACTTTGCATGTGCAAGGAACCAAGTTAATCACGCCACATCCATTTCTGTCTTTATTCTCACTTCTGTCCTCCCTTGGCAGATAAGAGTTTTGAAGCTCTGAATGGTGAAGTAGAAAAGTGACCAAAAGACAGAACTGAGGCTTGAACCCAGGTCCCCCCTAACTCAGTTGCACATGCTTGCATTTGCGTAGCATCCTGCCTCCCCATGCACTTGGAGTGTGGGAGGAATTCTCTCCAGCGCTACACACTGTCTTGGAGGAAAGATGATACATCTTCATTGCTCTTTGTCAAGATCATTTCTGGAACTGCTTGTTATCTTGATTGTGTTCCAGACTTGAAGACTTCTCCTGCTTTTCTAGTTGACCTTGCACAGCATGAAAAGCACAAGAGTCCTCCAAAACTAAGCTTGTGACATGGAAGTCCTCATAATAGATTGTGCAGTTACCCAGGTAGCCAATGCAGAAGTTGAGCTGGGTGATGCAGCTAAGGGAACTGCTTTGCTGCGGGTGCTGTTTTTCTGGAAAGTCTCCTCATGTTCACATCAGAAAAGCACTTATGCTCTTCTAGGGGGACCAGCCACTTCCTTCTTACGCTGAGGGCTCTGTACCTGCACACTGGTCTCATCCATTGTATCTTCTTCCATCCATAGATGGAGTCCTTGCTTAAAACCCAGTACCTGGGCTCCAGTGAGGATGTGTGAATAAATTAATTCATCAGTGAATGTAGACTTTAGTTAGAGCTCATATTTATCTCTGTTGTGTTTTATTCATCTTTTTCTACGAATTAATCCATAGAGAAAAGAGGATCTTTGACACCATAAAGTAGAAAACCTCTCCTACTGGGTAGATGAGTTGGTAGCAACATAGGCTGGCTCCTTTGAAGAGGAAATCTAGTTATTAATTTAAGTTCCCATGATGAGGGTCTGGTGAATACGTTGAAAAGAAAAGAATTCCAAAGTTGGAAGGATCTGTAGGAGAGCGAGGCCAGGAATAGGACTTTTTCTTCTTTAGGAGAAAGCACAAAGCCCTTGAGAGAGTCTTTAAAAACACAGGGGAGCAGACTCCAGGAAGACCAAGAAGGGAGGACAGAAAGGAATGAAGAGGAAAAAGGGAGAGAGGATGAGGACTTGAGGAGAGGAGAGGAAGCTCTTCAGCAATGTAAAGATTCCATAAGCCAGGAGACTTAAAAGAGCTCAATTCTTCATGATTATCATGCAAGCTATTAAAACAAGGCGTTTTTTTCATATCTTTGAAAAAAATGTCATTTCTCATGCAAGTCTCCTTCCACTATTTTGGAGAGACAGCATTTTTATCTCATTTGAGCCTCTAGTATAGGGAAAAAGTCTAAAGAATACTTGAAATGATCAAAGATTGTGATGATTGATTACAGTAAATTGATTTCTTTTTATTTCAAGTCTTACCTTAATAAATTGGTCCTCTGGGAAATTTGGAAGTGCCTCCCCTTGTTAGTTGTAATAGGTGCAAATCCCTTTGTGAGATGTGTTGTCACACAATCAGGCAATTTGCTGCCCTCAGACACGTAGGCAGTGTCTTACAGGCACAGAGCACCATTTGGGTGCATTTTGTGGGTGTCTCTTGCCCCATGCTTTTATCTCTATATTCCTCTTTCTAGACGTTAGTTTTGAATATCAGAGATAAAAAATTTGTAGAAAAAACCACGAACAGCGTTTCATTGCAAAAGATCATTGAAAAAGATCCCAGAAGATATTTATTGTGAGACCTAAAGTGAGAGACTGTACTGGCTTTGTTAGCTCCCTTAGCGGTCGTTCATCTGAGAACACTCTTACACATATGCTGTGCTAGACCATGGAGGCCCCATTCTTTTTTTTTTTTTAAGTATTTAGTACAGGGTCTACTGGGTCTCACTTCACCGATTGGACTCATAGTGATTCTCCTTTTTTTCAGCCACCCAAGTGCTGGGATTGCAAGTGTGTGCCCATGCCAGGGATCAAACCCCAGTCCCTGTATCTGCCTAAGGAGGTGCTTTAATCTACTGAGCTATCTGGCCAGCCCAACATTCTTATTCTTGCCTGCTGTGAGTGAACATTCAGTGATACAAGGGAGCCAGCTGCTGTCCCCTTGGGGGAGGGGCAGGCTTACTGGAAACCTATGTGGCCGTACTGTGACAAGACCTGGAGGGATCGTAGAAGGCTTCTTCTGGAAGGAGTGATGTTTAGGAAAAGAGTTGAGATTGAGTGAAAGACATTCATATATGTAATGAGCAGGAACTCAAAATACACATGAAATGTGATTGAAATAAAAAACGAATGTTTAACTTAAAAGAACTTGTTTCAATAACAGATACATTGTTATAATCCCCTTAAAAAAACGCTCCTCCTAACTTCAAACACATGTATGTCATCAGTCTTGCCATTTTCTGAAGCATTTCCAGAAGTTCTATCATGAGCATCTTCAGAAAAATACAGTGAGTGCTGCTGCTATGCGCCATCCACAAGAAACACAGGCTCATGAAAACATAACAATGTGTCCTCATCCACCTTATCTGCCTTCACAGGACTCTGGTTGTTCCTCAAAGTCAAAATAATCATGAAATGTAAACATTTTAAGGGGATTCAGGTTGTAGAGGCAGCCATCAGAGTGTAACTGAAGATCACAAAAGTGGAGGCTTCAAGGATGCAAGGGTAATCACAGGCTGAGCAAGAAAGAAGCCAAGAAACAAAAAGGCTGTGGAACAGGAACAAATGGCATTGTCTGAGTCACGTGAGAGGAGGATCTTCTCTGAGGTGGGGCAGGGCAGACATATTGAGCACATTAAGAAGAGGAAGCTGAGAGAAAAATGATTTCTGTGGTTCCACTTATTCAGGGTGATTAGGTGCAAAAGAACAAGAAGAAAGTGAACAGAGTTTCGGCACATCACTGAATTAGGAGAGGAAAGTAATTTGGTAACCGCTTGGCACGCAGAGCGAGCACCTTCTTTCTTTTAAAACCCCAAGTAAGCTGGGGAACTAGCTTCATTTTAAAGATGAGGAAGCTGAACCTTAGAGAGTGAAAGTCACTTTAAAAGTGAGAAGGTTGCAAGTCAGGAAAGAGCTGCTCTGTTTCAAGTAGAGCAGTGACAGTGACTCTTTTAAAGACCCAGTGCCCAAGCCCGCTTATCTGTCACAAAGTGTGCCACTTGAAATTTGCTAGCTACCAGCACAAGGAGAAATTGTTCCACTCACCACAAGCTTTTGGCCTGCTCTGTAAAAGGCACCTGAGTGTATTTCTCTTACCTGTGGGGACTTACGCTAAAAATCAGTCAGTTCAATATATATATGTATAATATATGTATATGTATATATGTATATATGTATATATGTATATATGTATAATATATGTATAATATATATATATATATATATATGTTCATTTAGGTGAGATGGATTTCTTATTTTCATAAATTCTTCATAAACAACTAAATGTGATGTTGCAAATTCAAGCATGCCAGGGGGATGGCACAAGTTAAAAAAGAATTTCTCTTAATCATAGTATCTCTTTGCTAAGTCTTAGATATTAAATTTAAATTTTTCATAAGAAAACTAAAAAAAGCTAAAATTTTGTGCCATGGGCCCTGAGCCTACACTCCATCCACCTCATACAAGCTGGCAAATCCTTTTTTTTTTGGTATCGGGAATCAACTTCAGGACCTTGTACTTGTCAGGCAGGATTGTGCTCTAGAGCTATGTCCATGGCTCCTAAAAATCTTGCCTCAAAAACAGTGTATTTAAAGTCCCAGCTAGTCCAAGCGGCCTGGCCCCTGCCCCTGGGGTGCACTGAGACAGCAATTGAGACTGGGTGTGGTGGTGTGTGCCTATAATCCCAGCTCTTGGGAGGCTGTAAACAGGTGGATCACTACCAGACAGATGTATTAGTGAGATCTAGAACAACCAGTAGACCCTTCCCTAAAAATACAAAAAAAAAAAAAAAAAAAAAAAAAAAAAAAAAAAAAAAAAAAAAAAAAAAAAAAAAAAAAAAAAAAAAAGCAAACAAATGAAACAAAACAAAAGACGTTTTGAATTCTGGGCTACACTGGAGAGTATAGAAAATCTTGCATTATTTCATTCCATCTCATCCGAATTATGAATCGTTTCTTTGCCTGGCATATTCATGTTGCATGTTCTGCCTGCCTATAAATAAATTATTTACTAGTTGTCTCTGCCTGTCAGGTTGACAGTCTTGGTATTGATGTTGCAGTTCCTGCATTCAAACAACCCTTGTTTTAGTTAATAGTAATATAAAAGCGTAAGTGCAAGTATGCAAATATTGACCAGGGCACAAAATATGGAAAGACAAATGAGCCCTGGTATTATGTAATAGTCCTGTGGTGCACATGGGGAAAACATAATACACATAGAACTTGGAACTGTGCACAGATTCGGGTAGTCAGAGAGGACCTTGGAACATATTCCTCATAGATAATGATCTGTACATTCTTCTATACTGTGGCTCAGCTGCAATCTTTGAAGAGAGAGAAAAGGTGAAGAGAGGGAAAGCCTGAAGCTCCATGAGGGAGAGATTGGTTCTCCAAAGAACTTTCTTTAGCAACAAGCACCACAGCATCCACAGAACTGGAAAGCCTCGTCTCTAGTTATTGTGGTTACTCTATCCATTGTCAGTTGCTCCTTTATCAGCTTCCTAACATTGGGTTTGCACCTTGGCTTATTGCTGATAACTTTGCTTTTAAATTTTTCTTTGTTGGTGCATTTTACAGATATGTAGCAATAAAATTCATCGTAATAAATTTGTACCTGCCTGTGGTATGTCATGCTTCATTTTTTCCATTCCCCTTCTCTCCTTTTAACCCCGTTCCCATCTTTATTTACATCTTTGTTTCTATTTTTTCCCTTTATTCTTTTTTCCTTTCTTCACCTTCACCTTCACCTTCCAAAATGATTTGAACCATTTTTCCCATTTACCAGTATTATCATACATTTGGTCCCTATTTAGACTTGTACTTTCTCATACCAGAAAATCCATGAGATATTTACATATGTGTATAAATATCACTTAAGAAAAAATCTAAAGTTCCATCAATTTTAACTATAAATCTCTCAAGCTTATCCTTTTTTAAGGCATAATTTGACTCCATTGTATCAAAAAATCACATCTTTATCAATTTATCAGATAATGGGCATTTGAGTTGTTTCCAGTATTTACCTATTACAAACTCTGCTGCTGTAAACATGGGTGTGGATTTATCAGTGTGGTAAAATGCTTTTAATTATTTCAGAAAGATACCAAGAAAGGGAATATCTGGGTTAAATGGAACATCTAGTCCTAGTGTTCTAAGGAAGATCCACCCTGATCTCCACAGTGGTTGTGCCAGTCTACACTCACATATGCAGCAGAGAAGTGTTTCTTTTTTCCTACAACTGGCTCAGCATTTGTGATTGGTTGATTTCTTGATGATAGCTATGCTTTTTGAGTGGCATAGAATCCCAGCATTGTTTTAATTTGCATTTCTTGAGTGAATAGTGATGTTGAATCTTTATTCATATATATTTTTTCCATTTGTACTTCTTCATCTGAGAAGTGTGTGTTCATTTCAGATGTCCATTTTTGGGTTGGGTCTTTAAATTTGGTGGATCTGATTTTTTTCAATCCTTTGTATATTCTAGATAGCAGTTTTATATTCTAGATAGTGGTCCTGTCTAGGAAACAGCTGACAAAACTCTTTTCTATTCTGTGGGTGGTCTTTTCACTCTTTTTTGTGATTTCTTTTTGTGTGTGTGTGTGCAAAAGGTAAGAGGAGATCCAAGCTTTGATAGATCCTGTGTGAATGGGTTTTGCTTATGAAGTCATTGACTACATGAATGTCTTGGAGAGTTCTACCTATTTTCTCTTCCTTGCTTTGGAAATTTTCTGCTGTTATTTCTGTGAATAGTTTTTTTTTTTTTTTTTTTTTGAATATTGCTTATGCTATCTCTTGCTTTTTCATTGAGTTCAATCAATATTATGTTGTTCTTCTTGCACGATAGTAGCTGTTGGAGTGATTTTTCACGGTCCTTGAATATTTTTGAGAAACATTTCCTTTCATGACCACCAGCTAGAATCCTGCATTCCATAGCTGATACTCTGCCATTGCATGGGCCCATTCTTCTGTAGATACTTTCAGTGGGCTTTCTAATCTCCTGGATATCTGTTGGAACCTGTTTTGTAGATGTTGCCATTTGTTTCCTATGCTGGGCGTTCATGGTTTACATCATTTTCCCAGGCTTCTCTATTTTCTTTTTTTTTTTGCCTGTATCTGCTCTAAAGTCACTAAGCAAGTCTTCCATTATGATGGTCACCTCTGCAGTTATCTGAGAAATTATTTGATTTGATTTTTTGTAGACCTTCATTCTTCTGCTTTGCTGCTTCTGCTGCTACACTTCAGGGAGTTTTGATAGTAGCTTTAAAATTCTTTCACCTCTTTGAGGGCAAACATTAATGTTTAATTATTTGACCAGTCTTGCATACCTGTATCTGTTCATCTGAGCAGCAAATCTGATGATAAAAATATGTAATGTAACAAACATTGCTAATTTTTAATTCTTGTTTTGAAATTCTGTACCATATGTATTATTGTATATTACTTTGATTCTATCTTTATTTTTGCTGCTTGTGTATTTGGTTTTTTGTTTTTATTCTTTAAAATAAAAAAATAAGTTCCACCTCAGTATCCTGGGTTTGCCTTTGGTGATCTGGAAGCCTGGAGTTTCATTTTTTAAGAGCATCTTCCCATTTTTTGTTTTTTAAGTGTTTAATTTCTGGGTTGCTGCTTATCAATTGCCTATGGCAAGTAGTTTTATTGCTAGTATTTAGAGCCCTTGGGAAATAACTACTTCTCTGAGATGTCTTTCAGATGTAGCTGGTTCTCAGGCTTTTAATAGATCCTTCCTCTTTGATATATTTATTTATTTTTTTTTACCATAAGTTCATCAGTATCTCAGCCTCCTTCCTTCTTTTATTTTAAAGAGAATAAAAAGTGAGAAAAAAAATAATAAAAATGCAGAATTTCAAAATAAGATGATAGGGATTAACAATGATTCTTATATTGCATATTGTTACCTTCAGAATAGTTGTTTCATTATCAGATACAAGGCATGCAAAGCTGGTTATGGAGACCTTTCTATGGAGGATCCGGGGTGGCCTTGAAGTCACTAGTCATGCCCATTCAGGTTTAAGCTTCTCATCCCACATAGGGAGTGCAGGCTCAAGGTAGAAAGCATTGCCTGCTCCTTCTCTTACTCAAGTTGTTATAGTTTAGAATCTGGACCCCAAATCTTGGAGAGGTTCTTTCCCTGCTGTTTATTACTGTTTTCCTGGAAGTTGATTTCAGATAATTTTCTTGTAGCTAAATCTCCTTGTCCTTTTTACCTAAATCAGCAACACTCAACTTCCTAACAATTTTACTCTTGCTCTCCTTGGCATTGTGTTATTGATTCACCTCTTTCTGCTTGGCCACTCTTTCTTCATCACCATTCTAGCCTATTGTTTTATCTGCTTGTCCCATAATTATTGTTTTCCTGTTATATTCTTTCTCTCTCTTTGTCTCTCATTTTAATGTATTTAGTACAAGGTCTCACTATGCAGCTCAGACTCACAGTGATCCTCCTATTTTCAGCCTCCTCAGCACTAGGATTACAGGCATGTGCCATCAGACCCATTCTCCATGACTGGCTCCTTGTACCTGAGGGCAGGGCCAGTGCTGCATGTGGTGCTGGGGATTGAACCCTGGTCCTTGTGCTTGCCTAACCAAGGTTGCATTCTTTTTTTTTTTTTTTTTTTTTTTTTTTTTTTATGGCCGGCTCAGCCCACCTTGAGGACAGGGCTGGCACAGCATGTGGTGCCAGGGATCGAACCGCGGTCGCTGAAGCCGCCCAAGCTTTCCCAAGCAGGCGCTTTAGACCACTGAGCCATCCCACCGGGCCCCCAAGGTTGCATTCTTAATCCTTGTTATGGTTTGTGTATAGGTGTCCCCCTAAATCCTCATGCAGTCATGGAGTGGCTTCTGGAATTTGTAATTGATTATCGTGGAAATGGGTGCTGCCCCTCCCTTGGGGCAGGTGATTTGTATTTCAGTGTAAGGTAGGAAGAGAAATTATCACTTGAGCTGCAGCTAGCTCTCTCAGTGCTCTTTCTCTCTGCCCACTGCCATGGAAGGTTGCTCTCTGCCATGTGCCAGTCTTCTTTGGAGCCAGCTGAATATGGACTGAAACCTCTAGTAGGTGTGAGCTAAATAAACCTTTCCTTTCCTCATTTTGAGTGTTGGGTGTTTGTCCCAGCAATGAGAGAAGAGTAACTAAGACAATCAATCCTCTTTCACCCTCTCTTCTTATATCACTTTGTGACGTCATCCTTTCCTCTGCCTCAGCTTACAACAAGCCCTCAATCCATCAAGCTCAGTGAGCTCACCCTCCCAGTTCTAGACCGCAGTGGGAAATTTCCATTTGTCTCTTTCATAAATGCCTCACATTCAAAACAACCCAAAGTGAGCGTCTTGTTTCTTCTACTCAAATAGCATCTCTCTTATTCATTCATTTTATTAAGGAAAGGCACTTCTTTGCTCTCATGATATGTAACAGGAGCCCTATCTCCTCTTTTCCATACCTTTCCACACCTAGTTCTTCTCAGTCAGGTTTACTCTCTCCTCTTGGTCCCACTTAGGTCTGCTCACCTGCCCTGGTCTGGCCAGTCACAGGGCAGTCTGCTTCAAGGATAAATCCTGGACTTGTTAGTACGGGCCCAGGCCCCTCTTGAGCAATCCTCTCTGTCCTTGTTTGTCCCTTTGGGAACACGCATCTCCTAGGCTGAAAGTCTCTTCCCCAGACTTACCACGTGCTTTCCTCTTTGGTTCTTCATGCAACCTATTTCTCTACCTGAAATCTTGGACGTTATCTCTTGAGACAATCTTTCATTTTTAGAATCTCAATGAAACTTGCCTAGTTTACCCTGGCTGGCTGCTTCTTTTCTCTCTTCCTTTTGGCTCTCTCTGTCCCTCCTCTCCCCATCCTCCAGTACTTGGAATTTAACACATGGTCTTTGCACTGAGGTACGTGCCCTGTCCTTTTTAATTCTTTTATTTTGAAACAGGGTCTCACTAAGTTGCCCAGGCTGGGCTTGAACTTGTGATCTTCCTGCATCAGCGTTCCAGAGTACTGGAATTACAGATATATACTATTGCACCCAGCTCTAATGCATTATTATAGCATTCTACAATTCTTTTTGATAACCCTTCTGGTTTTACATCTTTGTCTGTTCACAAATGCAACTCATCTGCCATCCTGGAGTTTCTTTTAGATTGGAAACGTGTTTCCTATAGACATGGCCTATGTGTGAGCAGTCCATGGGATGGCTGTGTGGTGTAGCAGTAACAACTGAACTCAAGTGCCATCCTGCTACTAACTAAAAAGGGCACTTGGGCACACAAGCTAATCCATGTCTCTGCATTTTGGTCTTTTTGTCTACTAAATGATCAAATCAAAGTACCTGGATATATTGTCCAGTAAATGTACCAAGGAATATTCAGGATGGAGTTTATACACATGCAGAGCATAGCACAGTGCTGGAATTCAGTACAACCCCCTACTGCTCACGGCTGCATGAGTAAGCACCTCTGGCTGGAGTCGGGTGGGCTGGAAGAGGGGATGCATTTTCCCAGAGCCCCTGGGCAGCAAAACTGGGGGCTTGAAGTAAGAAGTAGACTGGGTAGTTGATGCAATCAGACAGCTAAGGGCCTTAAGATTCTCAGCCATGAGGTCCAGGGGAAATCATCAAGCAGAAGACTCAAAGCATTGTCTAGTATCAACCAGAGAGGATGCCAGCATAGCAAGTGAACCAGTTCATTCCTTTTGATAGGGTAGATGCTGCTGATACCCCCTTGGGGCTGCTTCACACAAAGTGTCATTGTTAGTTTTTCATAAAGATGGTGCATCCTGTGCTAGCCTCCGTTCTCTGTTAGCTTAGTGGTTCTTTACTAAGACACTGACTATGTCAGGATGGCTTGTTACTTATCTGAACATCATTTGCTACTATTCCTAGCCACTGCGTGGTTGTTGTAGGTCTAAATCAATGTGTTTGTCTGAATGCCTGACATTTCAGGCTTCCTCAGGTAGAGCACAGGTTCATATCTAAGGTCTGAACACACTGTGGGTACAAGGTCACTGTCATCAGAGGAGATGGGCGGGGAAGGGAACATTCTGCAACAAGGTCTAATAATCCCATGCAAATGCAACAAAAGATATTTCTACTAGGAATAAATAAAAATGATTTCTGTGAAGCTTTTCACAGCTGCAGCTTTTCCATGACCGTGAAAACATTCAAAACATCCTCACAAATGGTGTCACCCTCTTAACTGATCACAATGCATTAAATTGTCTTCATAACCCAAACATACAATCCATCTTTGCCAACCTTCCCTGTTTTTCTTTTTTGTTGCTTAATTACCAGTAGAGTTGTGAGGGACTCTCTTTTTGTTTCTGAGTCCCATGGGTACTTTCCCACTAACACAACAGAGCTGCAGCCGCCAAATTATTTCCATTTCCCTTGAATTTACCTCTTCCTATGTTTCTCAGTTTCCAGTCACATACTTAATTGGTTGGTTTGGTTTTTAATAGTCATATTTAGCAAGCAGGTTCCCCATACTTTTTCCTAATTTTTTAAAAAGTCAAGTGAAATGTTGCAGTTTGATGCAGTCAAATGGATTTTACATGGGCAGAAGAGAATAATCAAAATACTGTGAAGTTCTTGAAGAGAAAATGTTGAATTAAATGGAATTTTAAATTTGAAATGGCTTTACTTTTTGCCAGGGGTCTTTAGCTATGTTATATTTCTGGAAAGGATGATTGCAAGTTTTCTTTA